>JBAMBL010000947.1:0-139011 GCA_037043405.1 Drosophila subquinaria
CATAGTGTCTGATCCAAATCGTCTACAAGTTTTATATAATTCTGACATCTATAAATGTAATTCCCCTTCTAATTGAGACATTTAGTGGCGGATTAAGCAGCTTTCTGGAACTGTAAACTGTAAAACTTTAATTCATTGCATATAAAGCGTGACAGCAACGGATCTTAACTTCCAAGAAACGCTTAAATGTCTGCCACACAATTTGAGTAATGAAAATTTCCTGAGTTCCATTTTGGAGTGAGTGTCTCGTCTACATATTTGAAAGTCAGTTAGTATCTAAGTAGAACAAGCCATTTAACTGTCTGCGGGAGACTGTTAGGAACATTGGTCAAGACACGCCTCTGATTAGAAATAAGCAACACCTGTCGCGGCTTTTGATCGTTGTCGTTGTTGTTGTGGTTGTTGTTGTAGATTTTGTTGTTGTTTCGTGTTGTGGTCGTGGCCAAGTTGTCCAATGTAGAACCCTACAATACAGGAATCAGTCGCAAAGACCAAAAAAATAATAAGAGGTAAGAAAGTATTGTGCTTGGAATATACGACATGCAGATACTCTGTTAAACTAATTCCATGTTTAAGACACAGCTTTTATTCTTTGCTGTAGTTTTAAGATTATACATTTTTTTCATGAAATAAGTTTTTCATTTATCTCTTTATCAAACTGAAATTTGGATTATATATCTAAAAGATGACAAAACAAATTTTTACTGAGATAAAAAAAAATTATTAGGATGAATGAAATAAGTCTTCGATGTACTTTTATTGGTTGGGGATAAAAGGGATGGATCGAAAAAATTTTATAAATATAGAAAATATAAGGTAATCAAATTTGTTATTTTTAAAATTTGCAATCCATTTTTATTACTTTAATTTTTAATTTTTATTGAAAATAAAAATGTACTATGATCTACTTCTATTTTTTTGTGATGATGAAAAACTAATGATCACGTTATTTTTCTTTCTGGACTTTTAAAATTGGAAAAATTGGAAAAAATAAATTTATTAGTTTCATGCACAGCCTTTTATCATGTTATTAAAATTTGTTTGAAATTACTCTTGTTTCTATTATTTTAACCATCACTGTATATTCGTTATGCCCTTTCTCTGAGCATTTTGTAATGGGTACAGGGTATTAAGAATAACACGAGCTAGGTGTATATTTTCACAAGTCATGACATGAGTGGAACGTGGAAGTGGCAACTGGGCAACTGCCAAAGTTGCGGGGGAAGCGGGAAGGAGACTTGAAATGGCCTTTAGAGATGGCTGGAACCCGTTGGCCATTATCAACGCCGTCCGTTGATTTGCGTTTAGTGGCCGCAAGTTGTGCGCCTTAATCAAACATGGAGCCGCCATGACAAGTCCATGGTCTGCGAAAAATCCCTTCTGGGCTTGGAACAGAGCAGAACAGAACAGAGCAGAATGCGACCCAAAGCTAAAGCCAAAGCCAGACATGGACGCCAACTCGAACTTGGAATATATGTATGTATGTAGAGACAAAGACAGTCCGAACTCTCCATTTGGCATATTTTCTAAACAACTTGGCGCATAAATCATTTGGGGCGGCTGCTGTTGTTGCTGTTGGTGCCACACCTCCAACGACAGCAAGCAGCTGGTTGCCCCTTCTCCTTGTTGTTGCATGCATCTAAAAAGAGAGAGAGAGAGCGAGAGAGAGAGAGAGGGAAACAAAAGGAAACTGTGCAAGCTCAGCCCAGGAATTTTGCGTGCAGCGACGAGTTGCAACTAATGAATTTATGATGAGTTTCTGAGGCAGCCAAAAAGCCAGTAGCCAAGTTGCAAGTTACCAGTTGCCAGTTGCCAGTTACCAATTGGCAGGAGGGCCAGGAGTACAACAAGCACCAGGTCCAATTGAAATGGCAGCCCAAAAAAAAAGCTCAGTCTCTGACTCTGACTCTGACTGTGGCTCGGCTTTTTAGACCCTTCATTTAAGAAGTACAAAGGGTCTATTTAATTTTTTGAATTTGTGTTGATCAGCTTCAACAGGCGAGTCGCTGCAAATGTAAAAAATGTGAATAAAACAACCAAAAATGTAAGAAAAAATTGTTTTTTAATATAAATACAGTTGAACCTAACTCGAATCACCAATATTCCAAGAAAAAGTTCGAGTTATAGAGATATTCGACTTACAGAGATATTTTTCTTAAGATTATTAATTGTACTGCTCTCATTTAGCTCCAGTTAGGGAGAAATTCGAGTTATAGAAGTTCGAGTTACGGAAGTTCAACTGTATATTTTTTTATATTCGGTTGATAAGCATTCTTTAAATTTATTTTAAATTATTTTGTTTGTAAAAATTTTTTTTTAATATCTTTATACAATATTTTTTAATGTTCTGGTTTTTATACCCATTCGATTTTTTACTTTTTTTTTGTAAAAAAATATACTAAATGGAAATAGCATTTTTATAATGTGTACAATTTTAAATGCTTTAATTTATTAAACTTACAACTTTTCAAAATTTTGCTTCATTATTCCAATGATGAATGATTAAAATTCTTTATCAATATAAATCATCAATTAAATCAGGTTTTATTATAGTCTGTCTATATTTTATTACCTTTAAAGTTGAATTATACATCATTTTATTGGCACTAATTTTTTTATTCTATCTTTATTTTAATCTTTGTTTTTTGACATAATTTTACTTAGAGTTAAAGAAATAAGTACAGGGTCTCTCCTTGTCCGACTCGCTCGACTCTTTTGCCATTTTCGCTAGTTTGATTTAGGAGTTGGGAGTTGCGAAGCGGGCGTTGACCGTTATCATGGCATTTTTATGGTAGCCAGACATGCTGGCATCAAAAATTCTATTACGTGGCAGCATTTTTGAATAAAATACGGGAACATCGTTGCAGCATGTTGAAACACAACACTTTCGACTGCGGTCAGCTTGGATTCGAGTTCAGTTCAGTTCAGCATGGACAAGGAGGAAGGAAGCAGCTCGGCAACAGGGGGCAAGGCCAAACCGCAGGCACTGTAGGGAGGTTGAGGCAGAAGCTGAAGCTGCGACTGCCACAGCGACTGTGGCACTGTGTTCCTGTCGCCATAATTCAAAAAACAGCAACATTCGCACGTAAAATGTAAACGAAACCATTCGAGTGCAGCAACGAGAGGTAGAGTTAAAGGAGGGAGAGGGGGATAGAGAGAGAGGGAGAGAGGAAGATGGAGAGACGGGACAAAACAAACGACGTGGATCTGAACCACAGCCTGGACAAAGGGCAGTCGTTGTTTGCAGCCGTTCATTCCACCAAAAGAGAGGGAGACAGAGAGGGAGAGAGAGATAGATAGAGAGAGAAAGAGAGAGAGAGAAAGGGTTAAACAAACGTCGCACGCATAACAAGGAAATCCTTTGGGACCGGGACCTCTTCCAGCGTTCATGCAGCACACACCATACACTGAGCGAAAATATCAAGTACACAGAAAAAAAAGAAAACACTCCAAAATTCTTGTTTAAAATTTTTTTTAATTTAGCATGGGTATTTTAATTATGTATTCAGAATATTTTTGTTAAATTAACATAATATATAGATAAAATAGCAACCACTCAACATTAAAATAGTAAAAAAGACTTAAGCATTTGATAACACTGAAAATATTCTTATGAAGTCTTACAAAGAGGGAATTAAAACATCGTACTTGAATCAAGTAATTTAAATTAAATTAACTTTCACTTTTTAAATTAAATTAATTTTCAATTTATTTTAAATGAAATTTTGCTGCGATTGAAATTACTAAAGTCAAGGATCTCGATCCTTTTCCAAATACGATTTCATAAGCTCGTAAATTTAATTATTTTATTAAAAAACTAGTGAAAGATAATAGAAAGTATTTTTATGCTTTTAAAATAGTTTCAACCTAGAATTTTAAACTTGGATAAAGAATTTCCGTGCACATTTCTAGTATATTTAAAGTTTCACTTGATTTAAGGCTCAATTTATTCTTAAGGAATTTAAGAGTTCATTTCCTGCACCTCTTTCAAGAATTTTAAGTTCTTCTTGTCAGTTCAATTGAACTCCAATTTAGCACAGCTTTTTTCTCTCTGTGTAGAGTGAACTTCGTTTCATTACCCCACCAGCCAACAACAGAGTGCTCTCTGTCTAGCACACTCTGCTTCTTCTTGGTCCATGTTTGCATTTTGTTTTGCTTTTCGGCATTTTTCGGTAGAGCCAACAGCAAATAATTGAAAGGGTCGAAGCATCCGACGGTCCAAGAGTCGCACAGTCGACCAGTTGGTCATTCAAGTGCTGCCCTGTCGATTACGTTTCAAGTAGCTCAACTCCCGCCTTCCTCTCCCTCTCTCTCTCTCTCTCTCTCTCTCTCTCTCTCTCTCTTCCACTGTCCCTGTCTCTGTCTGCTGGTTTCCTCTCAATTGTCGAACTATTGTCCTGATCCAGGGTTAAATTGCATAGACAAATTCGTAAGCTGCTCGAGTTTGTTTATATTTCATTTGTGTTTCTGATTGGAACAATTCTGCGAGTTGTTGTTGTAGAAACTGATTAAGAATATTATAGTATAAATATATAATTTGAAATGAGGGAGGAAGGTAGACAAATATGATCCGGATTTTGATAAAATGGGAGCTCTTATTAAACAGGATTAGAATAAAATAAAATATATAGTAATGATAATATATAATATTTTTATATGCTTAAATCAAAACTGTGAGTCAAGTTTAAAATTGCAATGTGAAATTCGACTAAATATAAAAAAATGGTAAAAGTGGACCGTACCGGAAAAAAATTAAATTTTTAAAATTAATAAAATGTTGATGCAAATTAGAATTTAATTAGATTATGACAAAGTTACCACAGATTGATGTTTTATAATTAAGTGATAAGAATTCAAACTGCGAATCGTATTAAATGAAAATTCTTAATGAAAATAACTTAGTTTATTATTTAAAAAAACAAAAAAAATCAAATTAAAGAACTTAAAAATAGTTTTTTCGATGAATTTTTTCTTTACTAACATGTACTTAGTATACTTATTAGAATTTGCTAGAATTTGTAGGACAATTTTACTCTGATTAAAAGTTAATTTTTACTAAGTTTATTAACAAGTCTTTTGCACTATCAACTATTGTAAATGCACATTCGCAATGCAGTTTTAAAAAATATACATAAATAAGAATATTTAAGCAGAGTTTCCTTGGAGTCTGTTATAAGGACGACCTACATGCGAGTAATGCCGAAATATGTCACACTTAAAGCGCTGAACATACGAGTATGACAGTCATAATGAAGTTTTTAACAGCGCTTTTAGCGGCTCAGTGGCAGACGAGGTCTCAAAGGAGAGAGAGGGAGAAAGAGGGAACAACAATGTTAATGCGGTGTGGTTGCCTTAAGGCTCTTGTTGTTGTAGTTGTAGTGGTTGTTGTTGCTTCATGTGGTGCATTTCGGCTTAATTTGTTCGCAGAATACGAAAAAAAGTAAATATGAAATATAAGTTAATGAAGTCATTTTGCGGCTAAGCTGACCAGTCGAGAGTCGCCCGCAGCCCGAGATCTCCCACTCACGTAACCACAAAATAATAATAATAATAATGAAAGAAAGTTTATATACGGAACACCGAATATTTGATACCCCTGAAAAGCACTGTTGATATTTAAAATGGTTTTAAATTGAAGTAAAATTTATCATAAAACATAATTACAGGTTTTATTTTATTTACTGTTAATTTGAAGAACGTTCAAAAAAGTTTATGTTTCGTGACAAAATTAATATACCCTTTGCCAGTGTATAAAAGAGACATTAAGAAATAAAAGCCAAGCTGATGATTTATAAAAATTATCGCAAAAGACACCTACACAAAAATAAGAAATTCCAAAATTAAAAATGAATTTTGACTGGTTGTTTGACCGCTTGATCGTGGCTTATCAGTTAACATTGTGGCCCACATCAAATGGCCAATTGAAAGAGTCGAATTCTAATTGTAATAAGACTATAAAATACCTTATCAAGCGGGTCTTTAGCTACGTGTATTTACTGTAACTCAACAACGCCAACGCAACTGTTTCAGAGCCCGCTTCAAATTCAGGTTCGAGCCCAAATTATGGGAACTTTGGCTTAAAACAATAAATTAAAGTTTTTTTTTGGAATTTTCGTATTTTGAGCAATTAATACGCGTCGTCGGGTTTTAAAGCGCACAACAACCGGAAGCGACCCACGCAATCGACAACTTTCGCCGGGTGCCGTTAATTAAGTGTAAATCACTTGTAAATCGGTTGGGAATTAATAAATCTTGACAGGAAATCGGGTTCACGCTCATTGTCTCTTAAATGCTGACCAGGCACCGTAACTGTTTTATATCGATTTGAATTAAAATTGCAGTGCATAAAATATTTTATTTATAAATATTTATACAATTTTTATTTTTAATATGTATTTAAATATGATAAAATATAATTAAGACTTCGATTTTTATGTTAAATATTTTCAATAATAATTGCAGACATGTTTTACATAATGGTCCCGTTTTTACAGACCTGATTTACTATTTTCATTTTTTATTTACTTTTTTTTAATTTAATTTAAACATTTTATTTAACAGGTCTTCTGACGAAAATCAGTTTCTTTATAGTTTAAGTATATAGATTTTGTTAATTATCAGAGACGTTAACTGGACATAAAGATAATGGTCTAAGACTACTTTATAAAATATGAAATTTAATTATTATTTTGATAATAATAATAAAAAATAAATTAAATTGTCTTTCGTTTATTTCAACTCTGGTGTATTCTATATTTTTAGAGATTTTTGTTATTTATTTATTAAACTAATAACTGTTATTTTTTGTGCTTGATACTGACCTTTGACCTCAACAACAGCTTCCATTGTATGTGTGTGTGTGTGTAGCATTTGCCTACGATAACAATCACTCTTGTCTCTTCTCTTCTCGTCTCTGCTTCTTGTTGGCCATGTTTGCTGACCATTTTTGGTGCGTCTGCAGCTGGTCAGAGCTCAGCTTAGGGGGAGGGAGCTGCCTTTTGGCCTGGTCTGGTCTGGTCTGCTGTGGTCTTGGCCTGCTGTGGTCTTGGCCGGCTGCTGCTCTTTGGCCATGTCGTCGTTATAATCAAATGCAGTTGCTCCCGAAAAATTCAATCAACATATTTCAGCAGCACTAACGAATTTACAAAATAGGCAAGCCAAAGGATGCGCCGACATTGAGAAATAGAGAACCAGAGAACTGGAGAACTCTGACGACCGACCAGCAGGATGACGATGACGATGACGACGACGATGATGATGATGATGATGAGACGTTGGGTCTCTTCTGTATCGGTGTCGGTATCGCTAACATACGCTCTCCCTTTCTCTATGCTGCACTATTCCTGTCTCGCTTTCTCTGTGTAGGATAAGTTCCAGTTAGAGATGGGCGCGTGAGTCACGCAACGCATAATTATTTGATTAGTAAAAACTGCATAAAATAACTTAGTTTTATATTTTATTTATTGTGACAGAAAGAAATATAAACATTCTTTAATTAATTTAAATTCATTTTACATTTTTAATACGCTTTAAAAATTTTTTTAATATTTTAATCGATGAGAATATGAATATAATTGCAACGTATATGAAAAAGCATACATGCCTGTATGTTAATACCAGAGGTGAACTCTGTTAGAATGTAAGATGACGCTATGTTAATGCTATTCAGTCACAAATTAATCGTATTTAAAAAAGTACTTTGGTATTTTAAAAATTAAAAGTATCAAGTTTTTCAGCAATTATATACTAAAATTAAAGTAAATATCGAAAAGATTTTTCTTGATTTTTTTTTTATTATTACATTAAGGTTAATGGTTATATGTTAAATTCGTTTTTCAAGTAAAACAAAATTCTCATTTATAATATTACAAATGTTATTTTTTTGAGTCGTGTCACGATTACAATTTTCACTCTAGCTTCCATTGCCTACGCTGATTTTGTTAATTTTGGAGTGGGATCTAAGGCAACTGTACCCTAGGCAAATCTGCTGACCATTGGCCACCAACCAAACTGCGTATCATCATTCCAGTTTCCTCAAGCCCAATCCCAAATCCCAGTCCCAGTCTCAGTCTCAGTCTCATTTTCCGTTGCAGTCTCGCGTCTTTTGCAATTTGTAAACATTTCCATATTTGGTTTTTACTTCTGCTGCCACTGAAGGCACTTTTCACTTCCGTCTTGTGTTTGGCTGCAGGGCAGCTTCTGATTAGAACTTGACCAGGGCTAAGACCGCCAATGGGCATTTGAATGGCCGAGTGGAAAGCTAACTCAAAGCCTGCACAAAGGTAGATACTGTTTTCGTAAAAAAAGGGATGAGAAACATATCGGTTTGTGGCTTTGAATAGTAAAGAAATTTTTAAAATTAAATTTATTTATTTATTAACATTAATAGTTAACCTTAAAATCAAATTTAATTGTAACAAATTTAGCTTTTAGTCAATTTGTCATTGATTGTATTAACTTAGATATTCAACTTTTTGCAAATATATATACATTTCTTTTATGACTGCAACCAACGGCAAGACTGAACGGCAAGACATAGAAGGCTAGGATTATCATTTTTTTTTTTTTAAATTGTATTAATTGTGAAGAGACTTATATTCATTGTCAGACTTAAATGTAGCAATAAATACATTTTTTAAAACTAAATTAAATTGTTTAAGCTATTCTCAGAATTATTTTTAAAATATTTAACAATTGATTTGATTTTTTAAATTCTAATTTTGATTTATTTTGAATTTTTTAGTACTTTCCTTTTAAATTTTATTACTCTGCCTAGAAAGATTAGATTTTTAAGTATATTCTTTGAAAGTAAGGCATTTACTTCTGATAGATAGATATGTATGTATTTTAAAATGTAGTTCCTAGTCACCTTCTTTTAACATGTCTTTGGCATGTTTTGCATATTTTCATCTGGTTTTTAGAGCGTATTTAGTGCATGTTTTAATGACTTTTCTGTATGCGCTTTAGGCCGGATTCATTGAAGACTCTTGCTGTTGGCAGGCAGCTCAAATATGCCAAAAGTTGTTGTAGTTGTGGTTGTTGTTGTTGTGGTTGACAATTTCTTTGTTGGCCCCCAACAAGCGTTCAGCAATCCAGAAGACAATCTATGCCTGGTGCAGCCCTTCTTAATCAGAGGCAAGTCGCCGCCTGTCGCGGAATCTCGGCTCTCTCAGGTCTCGGGCTTAAAACAACTGCAAAAGATTTAATTGTCGTGGCAGCTGCACAGACAGACAGAGATAGAGGGAGAAAGAGAGAGAGAGAGAGAAGGTTGTTGCTAGCTACTGTATCTGTTGGATGCGCTAAATAGTTAGCATCATTCTTATGCCTTAGTTTGCCTGGTTTGTTTTTGCCAACAGCGCATGCCAATTGGCAACTGGCAAACTGGCAACTGGCCGGCAAAAGCAGCTAAAGAATTGTCATTTAATTGCGTCGCATACGTGATCGAAGCACCAAACCTCCCTCCCCCCCTTTATTTTCTATGCTTGTCTAGGGCATAAATTTAATGCGTCTTGCCGCTTTGCAAATGCCACGTTGTTCTTGTTGTTGTTGTTGTCCTCTAAAAACAGGCAACAACAATTCGTTAATAATCCAAATTCCCACATCGCCGCTGCCTGTCAATTATTATTATTTTTCATTGGAAAAGCCAAAGCGGAAAAATGAAATGCCAAAGAGAATGCAGTTAAAGTCCAAGTCCAAGTCGAAGTCGAAGTTGTCGATAGTCTCAGTTGGTTTGTTTGGTCAACAGTTGGTTAACTCCGAATGCTCCAATGTTTCTACATTTTCTGTATATATTTTTCTTCTCTTTTTTCTAATGCGTTTGCCACTTACCAAACACTCTTAACCCATTGTTGCCGTCGCTGCTGCTCTCGCGCGTGATTAAATCTGCTGAAAATTGGCCTTTGTTCTGCGTTTTGGAAAAACAAACAGCAACAACAAAAACTACACACGCATCTCTCAGCTGTGTGTGTGTGTGTGTGTGTGGAAAGAGGCCAATACATTGAAGGCGATCAGTTGGCCAGCATCGGGCCAACTTACCATAAAGCACCGTTACATTCTTCCGCTAACAAACAAAACCAAACCAAACCAAACAATGCATGCGACCAACATTGAACCCACAGGAGCAGTCCCAAAGTCAGACGCAGTCTCAGGCTCAGATCCAAGCCAAGTCCAAGTCCAGGTCCAGATCCAGGTTCAGTTCCAAAGGCGCATGCGTAGCCAGGGGCATCAATAGATAGCTTGGATCTGAGGCAAACGCAGCTTTCCAATTGGCCCACACTGCACAGCAAAATAGAGCGCAATTCTCACATACTCCCATCGTAGATTCACCAATTGGAATATTCAAATTTAAAAACTCTTTTTACAAGATAAGTTTTATACATTGAATGCAGCGTGAATAAACATACGATTGGGCAATAGATTCACACATTTAAAAAAGAATTTTATAATACCTGTCTATAATATATATCTGATATTTTCAATATGAAATAGAGCACCTCTAAAATACCAGAGATTCCGATTCATAGATTTCACCTAGTGGAATTTTTAAATATGCTCAAATTTTACTTTGCTAAAAAAAAAATGAAAGAATTATTTAAAAAGAACAATCTTATATTATACTAAACATACGTATACTATTTCCAACAATTCCAAAATGTCTACATAATATTAAAGAATTTTTGAAGAGCGGTATTGGCTTAACCTAATTTAACTTTTTTGTTTTCAGTTTATAACTTAAATTTTACATGAATTTATTTTATTATTTTGTAATTTTAATTTAATTTTAATTTTCAAAATTATTTTACTTTTTGCCGACTTCTTTTAGTCGTGCTCTATTAATAAATTATAAAAAATATACAATTTAAAATATGTATCATACACTCGAATTATCCGAGAAAAAAGTTCGAGTTAGGGAGACTTCGAGTTAGGGAAGCAGAATTGTATAAATTTGCTCGCTATTGCCACTCGATTTTGTTCGAGTTAGAGAGAATTCGAGTTAGGGAAGTTCGAGTTAGGGAAGTTCGACTGTATACAAGTGCACAATATGTATAATATTTCCAAAAACTCCAAAATGTCTACAATCTTCTAAAGAATTTTTGACGCATGATGTAGAAAATAAAATGATTGCAACATTTCTGAAATTTCTAGACATTTTTAGAGAGATTTTGAAGTTTGACTTAAGCTGTAAAATAGTATATCATATTAAGAATATACATTCATAGTAGTTTCTACAACTCCGAAATTCACAGAACATTTTTAAAGAGATTTTAAAAATAGAGGTTTAATTTTATTATCAAACAACATTTTGAATGACACTATATTGAGAATCAACATTTAACAATTTTTATCAAATCTTTATCTATTCAATACTAAATTTAAAAATCTGCAAAAATCAGTTTTTAAAATTCTTGGTTTTGGTTTTGTTGCACACTGTAATGAGTTGATTTTAGCTTTGAATTTCGGCTACAAATTTCGACTCCAAATGCATATCTAAGCCAAGAAGTGAGTATTTGTTTGGTTTGCTGTTTGGTTTGGGGCGCGTCGTTTTGGCCGTTTTGGCAATTGGCCAAGTGCGAGGCGGCGATCTAAGCTTGAAATGCATTTTGGTTAATTAAGCGCGTTACGGCGTCGATTTCCCGCTGCTTGGCAACCAATTAAGACGCCGCCGGCACCATTTGGAGACGTCCACGTCGACTGGCCAAGGATATTTCCTGTCATTTGACTGTGTGTATATATTTCAGACAGCTGTGGCCAAGACAGTTCTGGCTAACATAGCTGGCCAAGAAGCCTGTTGGCCTTCCTGTCTGTCTGCCTGCCTGCCCACGGCTTTTGGGCCAGGTTTCAGTTCTGTTCTGTTCTGCGACTAGGAGTAGGTGTCATATTTATAATTTACAACATTAGCTCGCCATGGGGTAGCTTCGCAATCTTGCTAAATTTATGCATAAACTAGTTGAGGTTATATATTCTTCAAGCACCCCTCGCACAACCCTCGCTGTTGTGTGTGTTCATATGTTTGTAACACACGTTTACGAGCATGTAAAATGCGTGTATTTTATTTCGCCTTTAGTTTCTCTGTGTGCTCATGGAGAGCACTGTAGTTAAATTGGCCATTGCCCATTGCCCATTGCCCATCATTGGCCATGGCCAGCTAACGAGCGCACTCTGGATGAAGGTTAATGCTAATAGTGTCCGAGACCTGAAAAGCTGTGCCCTTGGAAAGACTTGAGAGACGCAAGCTTAACACTTGAACAAAGAGAAATGTATTAAAATACCTCAGAAGCATGCACATAAAACTGAAGAATTCATCTACTGACCAGTCTTAGATTCCAACGCTTCCACATGATATAGTGTCAAATAAATCAACTAAAAATCTGTAGGTTGAAGAAACAAATTTAAATAATACTGGAATATGTATCTGTAAAATATGAATCCTTCTTTTAAATTTTATATTTATTAAAATTGTATTTGAGCTAACATTTTTTTTATTTTTTTAAATTACCATACCTGCTAAATTTCGATTAGCATTACGAATCAATTACATTATTTTTGGAAATAATCGTAGTAACTATATAATTCACTGTTGAAAGATTTGTGAAAATTTAATGATTATGATTACAAAAAATCGGAAATAATCTAAAATTATTAGAATTATTCAAAAATAATCAGAAATAATCAGAAAAAATCCAAAATAATCTTTTTAAGTATTCGTATTACTTTTGATTTTTGTATGGTTATTTCTGAATATTTTTGATTATTTATGACTATTTAGTAAAAATCTTTTTATTTTTTTTTTCTAACCATTAAAGTAGCCAATTAAACAGAAATAATCAGAAAAATATCAAAAATAGTCCGAATACTTAAAAGAATATTTTTGATTTTTTTCTGATTATTTCTGATTATTTTTGATTATTTCTGATTATTTATGACTATTTAGTAAAAATCTTTTTCTTTTTTTTTTTACCATCAAAGTAGCCAATTTAACAGAAATAATCAGAAATATATCAAAAATAGTCCGAATACTTAAAAGATTATTTTTGATTTTTTTCTTATTATTTTTGATAATTTATGACTATTTAGTAAAAATCAAATTATTTCATATTTGTACAATCAAAGTACCCAAATTAATCAGAAATAATCAGAAAAAAATCAAAAATAGTCCGAATACTCAAAAGATTATTTTTGGATTTTTTCTGATTATTTTTGAATAATTGTAATAGATTTAGATTATTTTTGAATTTTTGTAATCGTAATCATTAAATAATTGGGCAAAACCGAAAATAATCGTAAATTAATCATTATTTCGACTTTTAAATAAAAATTATCAAATTACTAATGATTATGATTACTAATCATTATTTAACAGGTATGTCTTAAACATTTTCTTGCCTACATATACATATATGAAAATTATTAAAGCTTTCTGAAATTTATTTAATTTAAAATATTATCAAGTGAAATCGAGGCATCTTTATATCCCTCTTAAGAGCTACAGGGTATAAAAAGAAAGTCAAATTCAGTACAGAAAAAAAACATTTGATACTCAGATGAGTTGAAACGCGTATCTAAAGTCCGATCCATATCAAACACTGCCAGCATTGTCAATTAAAACTCTGAAAACAACGCAGCCAATTTGTAATTGAAACTTATCAGAGTTGGGAATGCGTTAAGTGCATTGGAATGCCAACTGAATGCTGAATATGACCAACCCAACTAAATAAAAGAGCAGCAAAATCCGAGTTCATTTCGAGAAAGAAACAAAAATAAAAAAAAACCAAACCAAAGTCATTTGCGAAAACAAAGTCGCCAAGTTGGAACTTCCCTCGGCGTTTGCTTAACGGTTTAAGTGGCAATGATAACAGTTTCAGCCAGAAGCAGCCACAGCAATGCCAAAAAGGCAACGAACAAAATGAAAAAAAATCAGTAAAAGATCAGCAAACAATCTGAGAGTCCAAAAAAGACCGAGAGTCAGAGAGCCGGCAATTACGAAATTCCGAAAAATGAAGAAATTTTCAAATAAACGAAGCAAAGTTTATACAAAAGTGAGAACTCAACTGACTAACTGGATGTGTGTGGGACAGGGGATGGAACTCCATTCTCACTATCTCTCTCTCTCTCACTCTCACTTTGAGGCCAGCAATTACAGTGCCCGCAAACGGAAGAGTTCGAATCGAACTAACCCAAAACTCTTTCATACCATTTACCATTTACTTAGCCCTTTTTCGCTGGAATTCATCATCATGCGAATTATCTGGCTTGAAGACTCTGACTCTGGCTCTGCTGTTTGGGGACTTACCATAGGCTTTTCTTTTCGGATTCTGTAGTTCTCTTCTTCTCTGGTTTTTTGGCAAATACGGCCATGGCAATTTAGTTGTCATAGCACTCGAAGAATTATCGCTTGTGGCGGGCGGTCCACCAAAAATTTTGTTGTCAACTGGCCAATTGGATGAGGGAACACAAATCGACTCCACTCGACTTGCGAGCAAGGTCGGACAGTGTGAGTTTATTATTGTGAAGCACTGTAAGCAGCGGAATGAGCTCAGGGTATATACAACTTGGCAACAATAGATTTTGGGAGAACATGAATATGGGAAAAGTTTTTAGATATAAATGAAAGCTGGAATAATGTAATATTCATAAAATATGCAAGGTTCAAAACTTTTTTTTTATGTACTTCTAAACTGTTCATTTTTTCACTGAGAACGGTTTCTAAAATCAAGCTATTGTTCATTACCATTTTATTTTTAAAATAAACAATTTTCGTAAGAATAAAAATGTGGGGAGCAACATTTTTTTTTCAATTTATCAGTAAGGAATTGTTTTTTTTTATAAATTTTCGAAATAAAAAATTTTAATATAAAACTCGAATTTTTAATTTTAAAATTTATTTTGTTTTATTGGAACTCGTCAATATTCTATGGTTTTATTTTTAAACTCTTATTCTAATCATACCTGTTAAATATCGATTAAAATTACTAATCAATTAGATTATTTTTGAAAATAATAGTAGTGACTATAAAAAAAAAAAAACAAATTTGTGATTATTAAATGATTTTGTTTACAAAAAATCAAAAATAATCTAAAATTATTACATTTATTCAAAAATAATCAGTAAATAAAGAATAACCGTTTTGAGTAGTTGGATTATTTTTGATTTTTATCTGATTATTTCTGATTATTTTTTATTATTTCTGATTATTTTTGAATAATTGTAATAATAATAATATTAGATTATTTTTGATTTTGTGTAATCGTAAGCATTAAATAATTGGGCAAAACCAAAAATAATCATAATTTTATTATAAGTTTGACTTTTAAACAAACATAATCTAATTACTAATGATTATGATTACTAATTATTATTTAACTGGTATGATTCCTTGATTGTAACCTTTTGCTTTTTGGATCTTTTTACTTTTATGACTACATTTTTCTCAACTTTCAATATCTTTTCCTTTGTCTTTCTTGCATTTTATATTTATATTTATATATATTAAATTTTAAATTGTCTATATTCAATTATATAGTTAACCAACATTTCCATGTCAAAATTAATATTCCAACAAATTTCCCGTAATCCTTCAGCTCCCTGCTTTGCAGGGTATATTGCAGTCGATCAGCTGGAGTCTTATCACGCTGTCTGATTGTATTTTTGGCAACGATCGCCGTGTGTTTAAGTAATTTGCCAGGCTGGACTGGACACCGTAGGTGTTGTTCGGGCCCGTCCCGAGCTTTCACAAATGATTATGTTTGATGTGCAGTTAATTTGTGGTGCCCAGCCAGTGGAATTGTGAATTGTGGTGCAGCAAACACCACTGACAGTGTCAGTGTCAGTGCCAATGTCAGTGGCATTAGAGTTGCAAGAGTCCCATGATTAAGCTGGTGGAAACAGCGATGAGTGGCCCTAAATAGCCGTTATGCGGCATTATTGCGCCATATTTCATTAGGCACATGTGTGCAGCACCATCCTGATCATCATCATCATCATCATCCTGATCATCATCATCATGAGCAGAGACGTCTGCAGGAAGGCATTATCTCTATAGGCCACATTTATTTCCATGGGTCACTGATAGTGCGGCTATCAAAACACGGGAACACTTTTAAAATCGCAATGAAAAGCGGCAAATGGGATGCACGCGCTAATAAAATGCCGATATTTTATGGTCGAAACTCAGCCACAGAGAATGAGAGACAGTATGAGAAAGAGAAGGGGAATGGAGAGGAGAGGAGAGGAGGATCAGAATGAGAAGGAGTCGCGTTGGAGTTGGAGTTGGGCAAGTGTGAATGTGAGCGTCGCTTCTTTTTTGCATACTCGCCCAAGGCGCCACAGACCGTTGAGATTGCCAGACTGCCAGCCAGCCAGACGGATGGTCAGACTGCCAGCCAGATCTTTTGGCCAGTTGCCAGTTGCCAGTTTTGCCCACACAGACAACTCCGAAAATGAATTGCAAGTCATCGGGTGCGTTCCAATGGCCATATCCAGAACACACGTCACTCTGTCTAGGATAAAGACCAGACTTTTTTCTAGCGAGACTCAGAGGAGACTTTCGAGAGACAAGGAGAGAGAGAGCGAGAGCGAGAGGCGATCGAGAGGGTCGACAATGCACTGCGACCGCTTAAGTGCACATTACTCGAATCATTTGTAATGCTAATCAATGCAGCTGCAGCTAGAGATCAGAGCGTGTCACGATCAAGTCGCATTCAATATACATCATATATGAGTGGAGAAGTTACCAAAAACAACAATTATTAAAAGTTAATTTCATATTACCACATAGAAAGCCATGCTACATAAACTAAACACAGCTTTACACTTATTTAAAAAGACAGACCATCAGTTTAAATAAAGTTAAGACGGCTCTACACGAATCAAGCAAAATATAAGACGGCCTTACATTAACATTTTAGAATTTTAAACGACTCTAATGTGATTATTACTGAAGAAAACGACTTTACACGAACTTAACACAATTTAAAAAAAACGACCATCAGTTAAAATAAAGTTAAGACGGCTTTACACAAATCTAGCAGAAAAGAAAACGGCCTTACATTAACTTTTTAACCGAAGAAAACGACTCTACACGAACTTAACACAAACCTATCCTATTGTACAATACTCTCCACTAACTTAAAAGGTCGAATTTACTTATACACGAATTTAACAAGAGTTTGATTTGTAAACAACCCTATTATAGTCTACCTAAGTTGGGAGCAGTCGCTGCTCCCGGAGCCACTGCGTGCCCACCGCTGCTCTACACAAACCTTAAATTAATCTGCTTAGCTACACAAAGTTAAGTCGACCCTAGACGAACTTTACTGGAATCTACACTAAATAAATTGACCCGGCATGAACTGAATTGGACTCTACACAAACCTACATTAAGTCAAAATGACTCTACACGAACCTTACATGAATTTTCACTACATAAATTAGCACAACACGAACTTGAAAGGACTTTCCACCAACGAAACAACTCTACCGCACCTAAACACGACTTGAAGACAACATAAACGTAATAAACACGACTTATTACGGACTAAGAACGACTTGAAGCTATTCAGACGCTACGTGATTCGTCTGAGAAATGGTTTTGTCTCACATAAATCACGACACGCTGCCATCGCTAGTTGTAGAGCGAGGCGAGAGCCATGTGTGCCAGCCTGGACGTGTGTCTGGGCCATATCTTGAGTTGTGCGCGGAATTAACCTACATATAATGCTGTTGCCGCTTGACAAATCTGCACGCCTACCTTGATTGCCAATCGCAGCGGCAACAAACAACTGATAATGAGCGATTGGACGCAACAAATACGAGGTATCCTGTGTCTCCGCCTGCCTCCGCCCCCTTCTTTCGACTCCTGTCTCCTGTCGATGGCCGCTTCAATTAGGGCAGACTGGACAGCAACGAAGTACCTTAAGTGTGATCACTGATTAGCTTTATGTAGCTCTCGTTCCTCTCCCAGTCTGTGGGTGTGGGTTGTGCATGCAAATGAATCTGCAGTTAGTGAGTGTGTGTCTGTGTGTGTGTGTGGTGTTTTAGCCAAGGAATGTGGTTCGCTGTTGTGTTGTTGCCTAGTTGTGAGGAGCAGTGAACCCTTCACTCTGTAGTGGGAGTTCAATTTGCGAGAGATTTTAACACCCCATTATGAAATTTAATGCATCAAATTTATTTATTGTTATTATTATCGATATTCTTTTAATTTTCATTGGTATTAAGATTGATTTTTATTAGAATTTGTTCAAAAATTATCATTAGGTCTGTCATTGGCATCATCATTAGTATTTTCTTGCTCATTAGAGTTACAATATGCATTGGAATTTGCATTATGATTTTCATGGGCTTTAAAATGAATTATGGTTAATTGTTATATTGTAATTAGGATTAAAAAAGTCAAGAACAATGTGTTATCATTAGCACTATCATTGTCATCAGCACAAGTAATTTCATTATTGTCAAAATTATTCTTTGCATACAAACATTATAAATATCATGGTCATTATCATTAGCATTACGATTTTCATTGTCGTTGAATATGAATTTGCATTAGAATAATAAGTAGCATGGTCATTTGCTTAATGCATTGGCACTTTCAAAAGCATTGACATAATCATCAACATTTGTATTTGCATTATCATTAACTACATAATTGGCATTGTCATTAGCATCAGGATTTCCATTACAATTGGCAATATCATTGCGATTTTCAAGGGATTCATTTTAAATACCTTTAACATTAACAACATCATTATAATAACTATCATACATTTCATTAGTATTATCAATTTCATTACCATTTTCATTAATGATCGCTATCATTACATTATAGACAGTATGTTGTCAATATAATAATTCTCATAATTTTCATTAGAATTTTCATTAATGGTCGCTTATTAGTCATTAACTTCATAATATATAATATGTACAAACATATTTATATTAATTGTTTGTAGTTCACGCCCTGTTGCCGCTTTACAGCCCCTATTTAAAGTGCTATTTAGTTCAACTCGAGTATTGTGGCCTTTCTCTTTGGAGCAGCTTTCATTAGCCGCTGCTCAGAGCCATGAAAATCACTTTCCTAAATCAAACATCTGCACATAACCAATAAGTAAAGTCATAACAGCAAATGTACCGTAAAGCAAACATGTACCCAACACTTAACCATATAAAGTCATATATGTACGGATGGATAGATGGATGGATGGATGTAGAAGAAAGCACTTTTAAGAAATGCCGGCAAAAAAGCAACGTCAGCAACAACAACAACAATAATATTGAGTAATAACACAAACAACAACAACAACAATCGCGTCATAATCGTTTGTAGCGACTAATTTATGATCTTAATGGCGTCTAATTAACACCATTTTCCACAATTGAAAGATTTTCCATTAAATAAAACACTTTATGGAATTGCCCAGCAACACGCAGTGTGTACCAAACTCTTGGCAACTCATCCGCATCCACATTCACATCCACATTCACATCGATACAGACTTTTTTTGTTCTCGCTCCACTGACCGCGTCTTTCGCCCTCCCTGCCAGTTCAGTGGGCACGGCAATCGCGGAAGTTCTCCACCTCAAATGGAGCAAAACAGAGGAATAACTCTAGACCAAGAAGTGCAAACAAAGCAGACCCCAAATCAAGAGAAAGAAGGAGGAACTGGAGAAGCTAAAGGGGCTGGAGGAACTGAAGGGGCTGCCCAGGAGCAACTGGGAACTGCAAATTGACGGCGCTGCACAAGAAATGGACAAAAAGTTGAAGGCGATTCTTAACGCATGAATGGCAAAGGCGGCACATGGAACAAGAAAGTGTTCAGAGAGTGAACTGAACGACTGGCAGATACCCTACTTAAGTAAAGTAAGATAATAGATTGATTGACCTGATATAACAAAAAGTATATATCAAAAGGCCGTGCAGTTTCAAATATATTGTACCATTTAAAATAAGAATTATATAGAATGTGCGATTTAAAAAACTGCAAAATACAGAACTGAAGAGATTGTGATTACTAAAATTTTAGATATTTGTAAATATTTTTAACTAATTTTTGTTTATCTCAATAAAAAAAACCAATCAAATCATTTTGGAATCATATTTTTACTCAAATTTTTAATTATTCTGGGGTGCCACATAAATCGCTTTCGCTTGAATTTCACTGAAATTCGTATGCAATCTGAGCGAAATTCAAGCGAAAGCGATTTCTGTGGAGATTTCTGATTTCTGATAAACCCATTTAAATACCAAAAATGAATTCCTAATTAAAAGAAACTTAAGCAAACATTTTTTTGACAAGCTTCAGAAGTAGAAAAAAGATTTTTAAAATACATTTTGTGTTAGCAATTTTGAAATCTAGACGGATTAATAAATATTGAGAGTGTAAGACATATATATTTAATTAATTTATAGGATCAATTATAGCTACCATTGAAACTTTTTGAATACAGGGTATTGTGAGCGACGAATAGAAATAAAAAGTGATAAAAATAAAAGCATTTGAAATGCATTTCAAAGGTTTCTCTCAGCGCCAAGAGTTAAGAGCCAGGGGCAAGGCAAAGGTTGCACTAACCAACTAAATGTCTGACTCTCTGTCTGTCTAACTGTCGGACTGTTGGGTGTCCAATCGCTTGTGACGAACGATCTGCGATGCGATCTCGGCGGCGGAGTTACAGTCACAGCTGACAACTCACTGAGCGCGCAATGATTAATCGCGCAATTGTCCAAAGAAACGGCAGCCAAAAGATACAGCAAACAGATACAGATACATTGCCACGATATCCAGAGAGAGAGAGAGCGAGACAGAGGGAGACTGAAGTTCGTTCAGTTTGTTTCTTTTCTATGCCCTTTTTCTGCTAGTTTTAACGTTTTTAATTGCAATCAAAAGTGTTGCCGGAAACCATTTACAAAAGCTGTCACCAGAGTGCGGCCACTTTAATCGGAATCAATCAATGAATCGATCCGCCGAGTCAGTTTACGCTCTGATTGAAGAGCCCACGCACTATAAAAACAAAAAACAAATAAAACATGACCCGCATTGGGTCAACCGAGGTTAAACCCCCGACACATATCAAGCGTGGCATGTAATTGCTGTAAATGCATTCAAGTTGCCCCAGCTGATTAAAATTCCAATGCAACATTCAGTTCAGTTCAATTCAGTTCAGCTCAGTTTTTTGTTGTTGTTGTTGTTCTTGTAAACACGCAGCTGGGGCAGCGGCATGTCCAAAATGTGGCACCTGCAGCATCGCCACGTTTAAGGTCTTGCAGCAAGCTTATCAGCGGCATTGCGATCAATTGCCAGAGCACAAAATAAAAATAAAATTAAAACAAGTACGCTACAGGCGAGATACTCGACTGCTAAATACCCAGCACCCGTAGCATCAAAACTAAGTATACAAACCAGGACCTGCAAATAATAAACAGAATAAACTTTTATTTGCAATTTTTAATTTTAAAATTATTTTCAATTATTAAAGTTAGTTTAAATGAAAAAAAATTAATTATTGTTTTTGAACTGAATTTGAATTTAAAAAAATTAAAAAACAACTATTGTTTTTGAATTTTTATATAAAAATTGAGCCCTAACTTTTATTTGCAAAAATAATAATAGTTTTTCATTTTTATTATTTAAATTAATTTTAATGATTAAAAATATTTTTTTTTAATTTTTTTAATAAAATTTATAAACGTTACGGCCTCCCGATTAAAACATATTAATTTTGAATAAAATCACACATACATACATATTTTCAAAGGAACAAAAATCAATGGCCACAATTTTATTTGAATTTACGGCATGTTTTAAAATTTAAATTATTAACGATTGCATTCAAGATTTAAATTATTTTTTTATATTTTAATAGAAAAAACAATGATAATCTATTAAATAAATACACTAAATAAAAAAATAATTAAATAAATAAATTGTCACAAACCCATAAATCCTCGTATACTTTGGCTACTGGGCTAACAAGCGGCTTCAACGATCAAGCATAGAAAGTGATCGTTGCTAACAAAATAAAATAAAATAAATAAAGAAAATGTGTAAAGAAAAAACTAGAAGAAAATGTTGCTCAACAAGAACGCAACGATCGAGCAACGTCGCGATTCTCGATTATCGATCGCCAACGATCGCCGGCGGTGACATCTTGTCAACTCAAAAATCATGATCAACAATATGTTCGAAAGGCTGGTCTTGGCCTGACTCCAAGACAAAACTCTAACCATACCCAGGACAATTCTATTGGCAGTCAGTCAGTCAGTTCTGGAGACTGGCGATCATCTCTATCGATCGTTACAAACAGGCAGCGGCAGATATTGACAGCAGCTTCTTGGTAGGTTCACACATAAGTGAGGCATCATTCAAGACGTCATTGGAAGCGATTAAAAGGCGAACACACACGCACACACTTTTTAAGGAGTTGCACACACACTCGGTGGTCGATCTGTGTCGATCGTGTCCAACTGTTGACACCGGTCACCTGTCACCAGCCATAATCAGGCCAAATATCACAGGGTCGAAGTTGGAGGCGACCAAACAACGATCGGACTATCAATCTTCAGTGCTTGTCAGCGAAGACGAACAGATCAAATATCAACAGGGCGGCTGGTAATATGAGAATGGATTCAACAGTCTCAAATCTAACTGTTGGCTGTTGATAGAATTATGACTGATGATAAAAAAAAGAAACAAATAATTTGAATAACACAATGTACGATATCAATACAAAACTGTCATTTCCAAGTGCTAAAATTCTCTAGTTTTTATGCGAACAGATTAACATAAGTAATAGAACAGGTTATCTATTGTTACAAGGACTGATCTGAAAAGCTGAAGATTGACAATGTAAGAGAAGAATATACCTTGTGAACTACATAACCAAAAATAAAAACAATAAGAAATTTTCAACAATATTATGCAAATACATAATTCAGATTCAACAAATACTAGTTTTATTAATTTAATTATACATTTTTGAAAAAGGAAATAAAAGCTTCATTTCATTTTAGATTTGACTTTAACGCCTGATTAGATAATTCAGTTTTCAGCTGTAAATCAGCATATGTAAAATTTAACTTAAAAACTTAGATTGTCTGCTTGATCACTTCAGCATTTTGTTGGTTTTTTTTTTAATTTTAATTATAACATAAATAAATTGTTTCAGTTGTACATTTCATTCAAATTAAAAATAGAAGGAAAAAAATTAAAAAGGAAATTTCATTTACATTTCAAAATAATTCAAAAAGAAGTAGTTAATATATTTTCGATTTTGTGAATGGTTTTAAAATAGTATTTCATCGTCATAAGCTTTTTCTTTGCATTGTGGACAAAAAGTTTTTAATTCCAGCCATTCACGAATGCACATATCACCGAAGAGATGTCCACATTTCAAGGATATCAATCGGTGGTAGCCAGTTAGATTGCAGGGAAGTTTACATAGCCAGCAAGAGACGCGGTCTTCCTGTTTCCCACTCTCGATTATCTTCTTTAGACTCAAGCATAGTCTGTACTTTGCCTCCAGCTCGATTTTATGTTTTCTGTTCATCTTTTCTAACATAATGGAATAAGTTTCATCATTTCTTAATATATCCTCCTGAAGTTGAATGTTCTTTGAGGTCATGATTTTACTTTGTTCCTTCAGCTTTTCGATTTCAATTTTTTGGTTTTCAATATCAGCAGATAGTTTTAGATTCAATTCATTATTTTTCAGCATATCCTCCTGCCACCCACGTTTACATACTCGATGCAGTTGCTCCATTTTCTCCTTTAGCTCCAAGCTGAATTTATCCTTGGCCGTCAACTTGATTTTGAACTGTTGACTCAACTTTTGTATTTCCCTCAAATGGACTTGCTCTTGAATTTTAAGATCAGTTAGTAACTTACGACACATTTCACCCTTTTTCAACAAGTGCATCTGCAATTCATCAACTTGCATATTCTGTATTTTTGTCATATCGTAAAAGAAGTCTATGTTATGCTGAACAACTTCAGTTTGATCATCTGAATCCTGAGGCTTCATCTGTGACACAAGATCTTTGATCGTTGAGGTTAGTTCCTTAACTTGTTGTTGTAGAGCAGGTGACCCCATCGACCAAATTTCGTCGTCTTCCAAGCTGCCGTCTTCAGAAGTGGCCGAATCTACATTTCCACCATTTTCCTCTGTGGAACTGGTCAGTTCTGAGTTTTCACCATCTTCATTTTGATTCAAAACTGCATCTGCATTGGGATTTTCCATAATTTGATCAATATCTGCCATTTTAAAAGTAGTCGTGGTTTTCTGTGAGTTTGAATTCTTGGAATTGTGGAATTCTCGTTAATTTCTGGGCAACAAACGTGTTCATACAGCCAATTTCAGAATCAGCTTCTGTAAATCGAAGGTTTTTGTAATTATTGCATTTGCAACTAACAATTCAAAATTAACTTACTGAAGTGCTCGCCAATGTTTGACTAAACTTTAAATGTGAAATCCAATTGAAACTAAACCGCGCAATGAAAAAGAAACAGGAAATGAAGACCAGTGCTGCCACATGCTTTCATAGAAAATCCCAAAAAACGTGTTGCATTCGAAAATGTCGTAGGGTAACACTTGTGTCAGAAAGTCTTAAAACTCTGGCAACGCTCGCTTTCAAGTGTGTGCAAATTTATGTAAAAAAAATTGTAGAATTCAGTTAAGTTTATGCGAGTATCTTATCAAAAGGGTAAATAGTGAGTCATAAAAAGCAGTTTACAGTTGAATATAGTTATGTTAAATCTGTTAAGCTAAAGTTATTACATTAAGAAGATACAATTAAAAACTTATTCGAAACTTTAATATTAAGAAATGTTCTATTTGAACAGTTCTGCTGGGGAAGTTATGAACCCAGTTAAATAATTGCACTAATTTCATGACTTGCAGTTAATTATCCACTAAATAATATCAAAATAGTTTAAAGCACAATAAAATGTCAAGTTGTTACCGTTTAATTTTAAAGCGAAGCACTTTGGGAAGACGACAAGAGGAAGACACTCTTTAACTGCCCGTCGTCTACAGTCACTACCGCAACAACAAGAAGTCGGTGTAAATCTTACCCGCTATGCAATTCAACGGTTATAAACCAGCTGGCAGGCTAGTTACCGATTTATTGATTTTAATTGCAACCCGAGACGTTTAAACGCTATAAGAATGCGCAAAAGGCCCCGAAACTGCACACAAAACTCGCTCCAACTGTCGACGGCTGCCAGTGTTGCCAACTCTGCTTTTGGTGCATAGAAATTGCCTTTATTTTTTAGCTTTTAAAAGTTGCGAGAAATTATATTTTGATATTTAAGTATATGTGCATATTTTTAGTTTTCCAATGTTATGTAAGATTAAAATACTTATTTTATTAAAAATAATTTTAATTTTTAATGTGTCATAAATTAGCTTTTTCATGACTCGCAAAAGATGGCAACACTGGCAGTGGCCATAGTTTTGGACAAGCTGAAAACAAATACGAGTAACAAACAAATAATAAAAGGAGGAGGAGGAGGCAGCAAGGCTGCTTGCTTGGCATTCATAGCGAGGCTCCACGGTGGAGACGGGATCCCACCGAGCGTGGGGCATATCATGTCATTTTATTGTGTTGTCAGGCGACGGAGAAGTGCTTATTACGCATGCGCGACGTCGCGTCAGCGGCGCTGCTTTTAATTGTGGGGTGCCTCTGGAATACCTGGAAGACCGAGTCGGAACCTGAATCAGACACTGACTCTGAACCTGAACCTGGAGGATTGGCAATGTTGCGTCGTTGTTTACGCTAGCGATTGTTTTACAAATTAATATTATTTTATGATATCGCGTTTGTTTTGCTAATTGTTGCATGTGTGGCGTAGATAGCATTTCAAGCCGCCAGCTAGAGAGTCGTACGGACGGACGGACAGACAGATAGACACTTGGAGACAGACCGACAGATAGATACATAGATAGTTACTACACTCAAAAAAATATGCCAGCGTAAAATTTGGTTTTCAAAATTGTTGTGTGTTAATATTCAGGGACTGCAAATAATGATTGTTTTTTTTGTGATCAAAAAATCATTTGCTTCTAATAACTTTAAGACACCGAGAAAAATACCAATATTCATCTATATATCTCATTTATGCTTTTTCATTATTATTAAACAATTTTCAAGTTTTAGATTTGCTCACAAAATAATAGGGGGTGCCACAGAAATCGCTTTCGTGTGAATTTCACTTAAATTTGTATGAAATTTAAGTGAAATTCAAGTGAAAGCGATTTTTGTGGCACCCCAGAATGATTAAATTTAAGTTATACTTTACTTCTAAACCAATAATCATTATTTTTGAACAAAAAAATTAAAATTTAAAGAATAATCATTATTTCATGAGTTTTATTTTATGCTCAGAATAAAACTCAAATTGTTATTTCGACATAGCTGACTTTGATGCTGTCCAAAAGAATTTTTTTTTAAATGGATTATTATTATGGATTGTCTTGGCTTATTGACTAGGAATATGTATCATTCTTGCCTTTATTCAATAAGAAAAATTCGAAACTACAACATGAGTTTTATTTTGAGCAAAAAACTCATAAAATAATCATTATTCCTAAAGTTTAATTTATTTTCTCAAAAATAATTATAATTGGTTGAGAAGTAAAGTATAACTTAAAATTTATCATTATTTTGTGAGCAAATCTATAAAACTTGAAATTAATCATTATTTAAATTTTTTGTAATAACACTTATAATGAATACAGTCCCTGTTAATATTTTTGGATTAAGTAAAGAACTGTTTAAGCTATATTTTTAATTTTTAAGCTAAGTTTAAGCTTTGTTTATACTTAATCTAGTATCAGTTTAAGTCGAAAATCTTGATTTTTTTTTTTGCCGAGTGTATATGCCGAGTTAGAGTACAAGTATGAGTGTATATATTGAGGCAACATTCGTCCGGTAGCCGGTGCATTTTGACAGTTTTACGAGCTCGACCAGCGTTGAAATGAATACCTGCTAACCGGGATGGTCCAAACTAGCCCCTTCTCTTTGGCTCTCTGTGGGGACTCGGTCGTCTGTGAGTTGTGGCCATGTCCGTGGACATGGAATGTGCCAGCCACCCAAACATAGGAAGCTTCTAATGAATGCGTAGGCCAAGCACAATAAATTGATGCTACAGAGAAAGAAAAGCAAATTCTGGATCAACTATACGAATGCCCCTCACAGCAGCTAACTGACAACTCGCATAACGACTTTAAATTTAAAGAACTGCAAAATACTAAAATAAATGTTAAATTTTATTACTTATAACTAAATAAACAATTTTAACATGTAAAAACCAATCAAGTCAGCAATTAATGTAGACGGGAAACTATCGTAAAAGTTAGATACGTTTTTGAGACGTTTCAATTTGATTTTTTGTTATACACTAGCCAGAAAAACTATGGGTACAACCTTTTTTTACTTTAACAGCTATTGTAAATAGTTTAAATTCCGTTTGAATGTTGCAAAAATTTCCTTAACCCATTAAGTACCCATTGAAAAATTCGATATTTTGTGATGCAAAAAAGTTCTTGAAACAATTCTAAAAATAACTGCAAAAAAATATTTCAAAAATCTCTTAGGTAGTTTATTTTTTATTATTTTTTTAAAATTGCTAAAAATTACTATTTTGACCTCCTATTTCCTACTTTTTGTTATTATTTTTTTTTTTTCAAAAAATCGAGGATAAAAGTTTCAATTTGATTTTTTGTTATACACTAGCCAGAAAAACTATGGGTACAACCTTTTTTTACTTTAACAGCTATTGTAAATAGTTTAAATTCCGTTTGAATGTTGCAAAAATTTCCTTAACCCATTAAGTACCCATTGAAAAATTCGATATTTTGTGATGCAAAAAAGTTCTTGAAACAATTCTAAAAATAACTGCAAAAAAATATTTCAAAAATCTCTTAGGTAGTTTATTTTTTATTATTTTTTTAAAATTGCTAAAAATTACTATTTTGACCTCCTATTTCCTACTTTTTGTTATTATTTTTTTTTTTTCAAAAAATCGAGGATAAAAGTTGAAAAAGTAGACGTTCACAAAAATTCTAATTTTTTAATGGGTTAAGGGGGTATTGCTAGTTAGAAGGCTGTTTTTGGACCTTTTTTAAAAAAAATCTTATTTGAAAACAGAAATAGTTATTCAAAATCTGTTTTTTTTATTGTATGTAAATGCTTGAAAAATCGATTTTGGGCAGTTTTTTTGTAGTTTAGTGTAAAAAAAAAATGTAAAAGAAATTTTTAAAATTATGATTGAGGTAGGGGCCATAATGGTGACAATTCTGCGTCAAAAAATGCAAAAAAAAAAATAAAAAAAAAAGTTTGCCAACCAGCAATACCCCCTTAAGGAAATTTTTTTTCAAATTCAAACGAAATTTAAACGACCTTTCCATATATTTATTTTTTTACTATGAAGAGTTGACTTACAGTAGCTGTTAAAGTTAAAAAAAAATGTTCTACGCATCTTTGATTTTGATGCCAGGAATATAGAATTTAAATATGAGTATAGTAGGCTAAAAGTTAGATAAGTTTACTCTTACCCTTATTTACTTTAATTTATAACTTGATAAGATTTGAGGCTTTGTGTCCATTATTTCATTGCCATTTCATGGCGATAAGTTTTCACACTCTGTTTTATTGTCTTAATTGTCAAAAGGTGGCCATTATCTCAATGGCAACAACAACAATACACGTACCAACAATGAAGAGGAAGAAGTTGAATGAATTGGCAGACAGCTTGGCTGCTATGAAAGGGTAGCACATCCAATGGTACCAGGCTGAACTGTCAACTGTCAGTCAGTCAGTTGGCTTGTCTGTCCCCCCTTCCACTTGCCCTGCCCCTTCCCCTGGACATGCAACTGGACATCAATATGTGGCACTCTCTGGACTCGGGACTCTTTTTCTTTCTGCTTCTTGTGTTTCTTTTGCTTGCTGATAACTGATATTTGACAACTTTTGATGTGCTGACATTGACAACGGCAGGCGGCCCTCAGTCTGGTTGTGCACACCATCTATCTGTGTGTGTTAGTGTGTGTGTGTGTTTTGTATCGGACATTTAAGAAATTGGACAGCTGCCTCACAGAGCGGCAACTCAGACGCCAATGCAAAAGAGTTATACTCCCATGTAGACTTTTTATTTATAGCCAATAGCAAACGCTTAGCTCTCGACTGTCGCATCAGGATAAACCATCAGATGAAGGCAATAAATCTGTGTATTATTTATTGCCAACATCTACGTTATTCGTTTGCTCATGCAAACTTTAGGGAACCTTACGATAAAGTGGCAAAAATATTAATTCAATTTATATGTTAAGGAAATTACAACCCTGTAATGAAAAATTGTATATTATAATTCAAAGTTAAAGCCAAATCTTGTCGTAATATATTTACATATTTAAATTACGTATTTGGTATTTCAAAAAAAAAAAGAATAGGGAAATTGTATTTTGTTTTAACAGTAAAGATTTATTATGATATTATATGTATAGTAACAAGCATATTTGATGGACTGCAATTGAAACTACTCCTAAAATCAATCATAATGCGATTAAATTTGGTATCTACAATATAGTATAATACAAAATAAATAGATTTAGACACATATTTACATATGTTGGCCTATGGCCTTTTTAATCATCTTTTTGAAGCCTGGTATGCTGTGGAGCTTAATGAAATCGACAAGTTTAGCATGAAAACATAACAATAAACCCAGTTTTGCAGTGCGATCATTTCAATAACAAGCACCTGCTTTTTGTGCCACATGTGGCAAGAAGGCAACGAAAAAACAAGAAGGCGCAACAGGCTTTCCGGTAATGATTATGACCGTTAAAAAAAGAAAAGAAACTGCCCAACTGTAATATGAGTTTGAGTGGAAAAAAGCGTTTTATTGAAATGAGCAACGATCGAATTGTGTGCTCCAAATGAACTTGATTGAAGCAAGGAGTACGAGAAAGAAGAAGCAGAAGAACATGCAATTTGGGGAGCTGAGATTGAACCTGGGAAATCTGCAAACTTTTGAAAGGCCACCGCGGCAAAACATTTAACGAGGTGGTCAAGATTGTGCCAAAAAACGATGGGTAATTACAAGAATGAACTGTGCGTGCTCACAAACACATACACACACACACTTACAGCTAGCTCATATATGAGGCACTTGGGGCACTTGCCGTTTAAGTTGATGAATATGAATTTTGTGGCAAGTTTTATGAGCTACCAGGGAGAAAATCAGCGGCATCCGTTGATTGCACTTGTCAGAAGCAGCCAGAAACGAGCGAGAACCTCAAAGAGTTTCGCCTTAATTTGATGTAACGATTTTACTAGCTCAAGCTACAGTGCAGCTTGGCTATAACAAACTTGAAAAATTAAAATAGAAACTAAATAAAAAGTTACTTTTTATTTATATTTAAATATTTAATCCAGCTCAATGTAAAGTACAAACTGGCTATAGTGGATATGGCAAAGTTATTATTTATTTAACTTCATTCTAATATTTATACCAGCGGTGGTCATATAATCTGCATTCGGGAGCACAACATTAACAACTACAACAACATCAAAGCGAGTCTTTTGTGCGACTTCAAGGCTCCGAATAGGCAGCAAAATAGTTGGGAGCAGTCGTTGCTCTCAGAGCCACTGCGTGCCCACCACTGGTTTATACATTCGACGAAAAATAATTCAAATTTTTAAAGACAAATTTTAAACTTTATAATTCTCAGGGTATTAATTATTTAAATTTTATTACATTTTATATATATATTTTTTTTTAATATGTAGAAGATAACTAACTAGCGCTACAGTTATGCCTGGCTAACCCGAACATGAAGCAATTTAAAAAATATATAATTTTAATTAGAAGCAAATAGTAAATAATGAGGAAAGTTGTGAAAAGCTGTAGTGAATCTTGGCTATAACGAACACGTAAGTTCATTATAATATACTCGATGAAGAAATAATTACTTAAACTATTTAAAAGTCTTGGCATTAATTATGTTATAAATACAATCTCAACACTGAAACATTTATTTATTTGAGTAAACAGTCAATTTGTTAATTATTTATGTTTATAGAGACAACAACTGATGCGTTCGTTATAGCAAGTTTCCGCTGTACTTGTAAAAGTTTTTCTAATTATAATGAGCTTGGGCACGAGCAATGCTGGAAAAGTCAACCTAATTATTAATAAACGCCAACGTTTTGGTTGTCGTCGCTGTCGTTGTTGTTGTCATTGTGTCAGTTGCTGTGGCTCCAAACTCCCCCCCTGCCCCCGTTCCCTACTCCTTAGATCAATCCCCCCAACCCCCCTTGCGTTGCCTATAAAGTGGCTGTCATCATTTTAATGCCAACTCGTTACTTTATTTATCATCAACATCATTTTGAGCTCAGCGCTGACAAGCAGACAGTAGCCGAGGCAGTAGCTGCAACTACAACAACAACAACAACAACAGCTCCACTTGGAACCTAGAGGGAAGGGGTAGAGGGTGGGAAGGGGAGAGGAAAGGGGAGAGGGGGAGGGAGGAGCGCCAGCCCAGCGCCCGTAACATTGACTACGGCGCAGATAAAAGCCTTTCCATGTCGCTTCAAATTTAAGTTTTCAATTAAAAAAGACATAAACTGCCAGTAGTGTGTGTGAGTGTGTGTGTTGTGTGTTGTGTGTGTGTATCTATGAGTGACGTAGCTGAAGCAGCGGCGATTTTAAAGTAGTTTGACTTTGACACAGGCGTCATAACTGTTTTAGTGCCGTGCAGACAACGCGTTGCAAAGAGCAGCAACAACAACAACGACAACAACCGCAGCAACAACAAAAGCAACAATAACAACATTAACAACATTAACAACCTGAACACACCTGCTGAGAAAACTTCGCCATCGCAATGAACCAAAACCAATGCAGAAAACTGGAGCTATACATCCATTGAACTTGCTCCAAAGCTCTTTCGATTTAGTGCTAAACAGCATTGTTACCTGAGCGGAACGAAATGGAAATGGGCCACAGGGTGGCAGCGGAAATGCATGCAAAAAAATTATCGAAGAAAGTAAAAACCAACTTTTAAAAGCCTGTGAAAGCATAAAAACTGCTGAGCAGCAGCGATATTGGAATGAAACAAAGTGGAAACGGAACATAGGAAACCTGAGTTCGCAAAAGTACATAAAAAAGTAATATGATAAGAGATGTCCAAAGATTTTTTGATTTTCTTTTTGTGGAACGTATTGGAAACGGGCCATTTGAATATTAAATTAACGGTCATTAAAGGCCGGGTCAGACGAGCACTTTTTCACCGACACTTTTTGTCAAAAAGCTGTCCGTGTCGTGTAACCACACAAAATTTCAAAGCGTCGGTGAAAAACCGACGCTCACCACCAAGCGGTGGTTTCCGGATTGAGTCCATTCCATCGGTGAGCGATAGTGAGCGACACGGACACGAAAAAATCTCTTTTTGACAAAAAGTGTCGGTGAAAAAGTGCTCGTCTGAAGCGCCCTTAAGCAAAATTTTGAGAATACTAAACACAGGTGGAACAAAGTTGAAATAAAACATAAGAAAACGTAATGCTTAGAAATTTTAAACACGTAATACAAAAATAAAAAAATTTGAATACATAGCAAATTAGCTTAAAAGTTTATTGACTTAGCTGGAACGTTGTGGAAACGGGCCAAAGAATTCATAGATAGTATAAATACTTAATTACAATTAAAAAAACAAATTGAAAGTCGTAACTTAAAGCTTTCTAGTATGCTTTTCAGATAAACCAAAAGCTTCAAGTTTATTACATATATTCATTTGCATCTGTGGCTTCAACTTTCATTCTTATTTCTGTTTCGTTGACAACAAATTCAAGTTTTTATTATTTCTCCAACAATACATAACTAACATTGTGTTAAATATATTTTAAATTTATTTTAAGAACTTGATTATCTGTTCGATAATTTCAACATTCTGTTGACAATGCTTTTTTCATTTTTATTTATGATTAAAACATAAATAAATTGTTATAGTTTAATATTTCATTCAAATTATGGACTTAAAAATTGGAATTTCTTATATTCTCGATTATGTTAATGGTGAAAAAAAATAAAAATTACACGGGGCGACCATAAAGAACGCGTATTTCATCGACTGAAGCACAAGCTCTGCACTGTGGACACATCTGTTGCCTGGCCAGAAATTCTCGAATGCATAGATCACCGAAGAGATGTCCACATGCCAAGGATACCAAGCGGTGGTGTCCGGATTGAGTCCATGGACCCAGACATATGGAGCAGCATACGCTTTCTTCCTGTTCTCCACGTAGACGCCGCGTTAGCTCCAAGCACAGTTTATCCTTGGCCTCCAGCTCGATTTTAAATTTTTCCTTCAACTTTTTGATTTTAATTAAATAGTTTTTTTCATTTTTTTTAATATCAGTTAATAATTTCTGATTAGTTTCATCCTTTTTCAGCATATCCTCCTGCCACCCACGTTTACATACTCGATGCAGTTGCTCCATTTTCTTCTTTAACTCCAAGCAGAATTCATCCTTGGCCGTCAGCTTGGTTTCGAATTGTTGCATTATCTTTTCCATTTCAATCAGATGGGTGTGCTCTTGAATTTTAAGGTGAGCTTTTAATTTGCGAAACATTTCAGCCCTTTTCAATAAATGCTTCTGCAATTCATCAACTTGCATATTCTTAAGTTTTGTCAGATCATAATAGTCTATGTTTTGCTGACCAACCTCAGTCTGTTCATCTGAATCCTGAGGCTTCATCTGTGACACAAGACCTCTAATCGCTGAGGTTAGCTCCTCAACTCGTTGTTGTATAGCAGGTGACCCCATCGCCGAAGCTTCGTCGATTTCCGAGCTGTCTTCAACTTCAGAAGTGGCCCCATCTGAACCTTCACCATTTTCATCAGTAGAACTGTTCAGTTCAAAGCTTTCACCATATTCATTTTGATCAAAAACTGCATCTGCATTGGGATTTTCCATAATTTGATCAATATCTGCCATTTTAAAAGTCCTCGTTGTTTTCTGTGAGTTTTCTTCGAATTGTGGAATTCTCTTTAAATTTTGGGAAACACACGAATTCAATCTAAGTGTTTATATAGCCAATTTCAGTATCAGCATCTGTAAATCGAAGTTTTTAGTTAACTATATTGTAATTATTGTATATGAAACTAACTATTCAAAATGAACTTACTTAAGTGCTTGCCAATATATGACTAAACTTTCAATTGAAATTAAACTGCGCATTTGCACACTGAATAATAAAACTAGTGTTGCCACATAGGTTCGTTGAAAATGCCTTAGCCCGTGTTGCTTTTGAAAATGTCGTAGGGTAACACTTGTGTTGGAATTGTGCCACAATTAGGGATTTCGATATTCAAAAAAGTGACAGCATTGATATCCGAAATAATATCGTATATAATGTCATATCGAAAATATCATATCGTAGTAAATATCGTCAATATCGCCTTGAATATCGATAAAAACAATATTTATGTTTTCCAACAAAAATTTCAAATTTTATTCAATTCAGGTCCAAATATCGGTAGTGAGGGCTGCTTTTTCAAATATAATCTAGATCGCCATATTGCAATCTTCTTGCGGCATAGTTGGTGGTATTTTGCAATTGCATGAGAGCAGAACAGTTTGAGCCTTCTTCCTCCACCATGGATGGAGAACGGCTGCTCATTTCTGGCAATATTGTTCGAGTGGAATTAATAAGAGACGCGATTTTATTTTTTAGGCCGTTGCTTGCGAAACTAAATCACGTGAACTATGAAATACCATATACCCTTAAAACTTTTTACCCACATTATTTTGTTCAAAAAAACACCACTAATTTTTATAAATTCCACTCGAACAATATTGTCAGATCGGCAACACTTCCCAGTGGTCGCTCCGCAAAACATTTTGGCTGTGACATTTATAAGAGGATTTTGTCAAGTAGGCCTGCACATCCTCCATGCACGGTTGCCACTAAAAAAAATCAGATTGAACCAAAAAAAACAAAATAAAAAGAGCCAAATTCACTAAAAAAGAGGCATCACATTTTACTTGCAGTTCATAAAAATCATATTTTCAACGTATTTCACATTTTCATATAAATCTAGTGATTATGTAGGTAAATAAAAATAAATATGTACTTCAACCTAAAACTTAGTAAAATAACTGATTCTGAACTGATGAAAAAAAGAGCCAATTCGAAAAAAAATAGTGCCATTGCGCCAACAGGAAAACAAAAAGCCAGTTTTGGCGCAAAAACGCCAATTGTGGCAACCGTGTTTGTAGTATGCTTTTCAGATAAACCAAAAGCTTCAAGTTTATTTCATATGTATGTATATTCATTTGCATCTGTGGCTTCAACTTTCATTCTTATTTCTGTTTTGTTGACAACAAATTCAAGTTTTTATTATTGTTTCTCCAAGTTTCCAAAAATGCGAGCTGTGAGAACTGAGGCGTCGTCGAGAGCATTATCATTTAGGAAAAAGTTGAGCAAATGTGTAGCATTTATCAAGTTTTATGACTCCATTTGGAGCTGAGTGCTTGTTGGTTGTTTTTTATTACACACACACTTTTTTTGGTTTGGTTTGGTTTGTGGCGCCCCCAATTTGCTTGATATGCAAATAGCCAAAATTGTTGTTTTCAACACATAATTTTGTAAATTTTATTGTGGAGCTTAACGAAATTAATGCAAACTGGACACGGTGTCAAATGCTTTTTGGCCATTTCTATGATAAACTCGATATGATATGCTCTATGATATGCTCGACTGCAAGTTGACCAGTAAACGAAAGCATAAAAAATGTGAGTTTAAAATAAAATAAGAAAAAATTTAAAAAAAATCATAAAAGGAAATAATTAAAAAAAAAAATTATAAAAAGAACAAATTAAAAAAAAAAAAGCGGAGTAATTAAAAAAAAAAAAATAATAATTAAAATCCAGCTTAAATACATTTTTGTTAGCACTTGGCTTGTTTTTTTCTTTGAGTTTTGTAAAAAAAAAAACAAAATAAAAATTAAATTAACCATCTCTCCTCTAAATTTAAGTATGATATACATAAAATAGTAAAATATAAATATATTTGTTAAACCTATATCTCTATTATCTTCCATGTCTATTTATGATTAAGTTTTCAGCATTGAAACAAATTTTCAATAATTTTGTAAATATTTTCAGACATTGCTTAGTAGGTAGTAAGTAAAAGTTATGAAACTAAAAAAAAAATAATTTTTCCCAAGCTATTTTAAAGATGCAATACAAATGATCGTTACTATTTTTTTGTCCATCACCGTATGTCCGCAAGACACTATAAATTTTAAATGTCAAATCTCAAGACTGTAACATCAATATTTGCTCTCAAAATTCGATTGATTTTAATTTGCGGAGCCGAAAAACTCTAAAGCAGACAGACTTTGTCACAAACTTATAAGCCCTTGTTCCCGTTTGGGTACTGGGCTAAATATTAAAGTTGTTGCCCATTGTGCGGGTCTCTGGGAAAGTGTGGCGAACGCGGCAATTGTTTGGATTTTCATTGCTGGCGAACGGCATTGGGAAGTCGCAGTCTCGATGAAGGAGGCCTTGTGGCAGCATTTGAGCTGAAAAGATAAAGACAATTATTATCGCTATTATCGCCAGCATCTGTTGTTGTTGTTGTGGCTTTAGTGGTTGTTGCTGTTGCCACTTCCTAGAGCTGAAAATGATATGCTGGTTCTCGGCAATGTCCAATGTGCCCCGTCGCAGTCGCATACAAATTGGCAATAACCATCAATTGGCAGCAGAGCCACACAGTGTTCACAGTGTTAGCCATAGCCAAAGGTGGCTCAGACTGTCTTGGCCAGCTTCCAGTGGCCGTGTTGGTGTTTGCATTAGAATGAGCTATGGAAGGAATGCCGATTACAGTTTAACGCAGCCATTGATTCGCTTTCTTTGCAGATCGTGTTCTGATCAAATCGGCCATAATTGTATTTTCGGCATTCGCTTTTCTTACTATTTTTGTTGTTGCCCATTGCAATGCAATTTGAGCAAATGGCACTCAACAGGCAACTTGCAACTTGCAACCGATGTCCATTGTCTTGCCACGAATTGTTCATTTGTTGTCGCGGCTTCTGGTTGCCGTTGGATCTTCTTATACTTCTCCTATTTCTTTTTGAATATATCGCATTCCCAGCAGCGCCTAATTGTTGTCTATGGTATGATAATTTTCAATGAGACATGTGGAGAATGTCCAAGAAAACTCTTACATTTTCCACAGAGCTTTCAGCTGAAGTTTGAAATTTAAGAACTGAAGAGTTTTAAATAATTGCAATCACATTGACTTTAAAGAAATTTCATATTTTTTAGATTAAAATCAAAAGATTTACAATCATTTTGATTGAAAAGTTTTTATCTGAGACCATTTTTCAAAGAATTTCAATTGCAATTTTTGATTTTTTGATTTAAACAAATTTGATATTCTTTAGATAAAAATCAGAAGCTTAACCATCATTTTGAATTAAATGTTTTTAATATGAAATCATTTTTCAAATAATTTTAATTGCATTTTTTGATTTTTGGATTTCAATCAGTTTAAATTTGTATACTACATAGTTCATATTATATACACATTTTTAATATACAAATTCAATTCAAAATTATTAATAATTACTGCAAAAAATAATATGCATATTCAAAATTCTTTTTTGAAATTTTGAAAATTGCTGAAAGAAAAACATAATTAATATATTAACATATATAAATATTATATATATCCAACTCAATTTAAGCATTAAACACTGCTTGATCATTTCAACATTTTGCTTAAGGCCCTATTCTCCTTCAGCTTGCTGTTTTTGGACCTTTTTTGAAAAAATTCTCATTTGAAAATGCAAAAAGATATTTGAATTTTGTTTTTTTTATTGAATTAGTAATGAATGAAAGAAAATAAAAAAATTTTTTTTGCCTCGACACGAGGGGTGTTCAAAAAGTAATGAGACTTCAAAGTTGGGGGTTGAAAAAAAAGGTGTCGTCACGGCGGCCACGATTCCGGGTCTCCGGAGCGTCGGAAATGAAAAAAAAAACGGGGTTATAATCAGTATAGATGTAATTCTGGCCCGTAGTAAAATAAAAATTTTGCGATTTTTTTTGACAAAATGGCGGCCACTTGAAATTGACAAATCGATTTGGACCCATTTTTTTGTAGTTTAGTGTAAAAAAAAAATAGTAAAAAAAATCGCAAATTTTATTTTACTACGGGCCAGAATGGTGACAATTCTACGTCGATTAAACTTTGTTTCATCCAAATCGGTTCAGTAGAACTGGCGGAATCGTGGCCGCCAGCTCGAAAAACGTGGTTTCGAGATAAGCGCGTTCAAAGTTTTGACTCCACGTGCATTAACATTAACATTGCTGGACAAAAAAGGCTATAACTCCTAAAGTACTTCGAATTTCAAAAAACCCTTTTAGGGTTATATTCTTAAATATCCAAGCTATAAAAAAATGAAAAAAAAAAAAGTCAAAAAAAATTTTTTGCTGAAAGAGAATAGGGCCTTAATCGAAATAAATTGTTTAAGTTTAATATTTCATTCATTTATGTATTTTATTATTTAATTTCATTCATGTTTTGGCCATGTTTTTTTTAATTTTTTTATGATTTGAACAAAAAGGAGCTGTTTCAGTTTTATATGTATATCATGCAGATTATACAACAACAAAAACGTAATACAACAACGTAAACAATTTAAAAACGAAAAAAAAGGAATCAATTAATAGTTGTTCATATGATCTTGATCTTGATAATGGTACAAAAAATATCGAAGTTATACAGGGCGACCATAAAGATAGCGTATTTCAGCGACTGAAGCACAAGCTCTGCACTGTGGACACATCTGTTGCCTGGCCAGAAATTCTCGAATGCACGGATCACCGAAGAGATGTCCACATTTCAAAGATACCAAGCGGTGGTATCCGGATTGGGTCCACGGATCCAGGCAAATGGAGCAGGATACGCTGTCCTCCTTTTCTCCACGTAGACTCTCGATCTGGTTCTCAAGTTCCAAGCAGATTTTGTCTTTGGCTTCTAAATCAATTTTAAACTGCTTCTTTTGTTTCTCAATTTCTATTAAGTGGGCATGTCCCTGATTTTCAAGGTCCGCCTGCAGTTTTTTGCGTATTTCGTCCTTTTCCATTATTTGCCTTTGGAAGTCTTCAGCCTGCATATTCTGAATGGTTGCTATATTTGCAACCTGTTCCTGCCATAGCCGATACAGATCATAGAAGGAGTCGATGGTTGGATGACCAACTTCCTTGGGATCATCCGAATCCTGAGGCTCGATTTGCATTAACAACTTTTCAAATGATGCAGTAAGCTCCTTAATTCCTTGTATTATCGTAGCGGACTCCATTTCGAAAGTTGCTTTTGTTTTTTCCGATTCCAGCGATTTGTCAACTTCAGGATTGTTCAGTTCTAAGTTTTCAACGACGCCTACTTCTAATAAACCTGATTCTTCATTATCGTTTTGAACAGTTTCTTCAGTTTCTGACATTTTAGGTCTATGTTGATTGCTCTTTAATATTCGTATTTAAAGTCGGTACTCCCCTTCTAAGAATTATCTTTAAATTCTGGATAGCAAAAGAATTAAGCTTAATTCACTGTGTGTCTGTGTGTGTGTGAAAATGTCAGCATTAATTACTGAAAGTGAGAATTATCAAATAATTTCATTGAATTAATATGTAATTAGCTAGTTAAAATAGACTTACTTTAGTAATTGCTTGCCAACAGTTGAGAAAAAGGTACTCAGATGTGAAATCCAATTGATACTAAATTGAAATTGCGCACGAATCAGAAAATCAAAGCCAGTGTTGCCACACGAGTGCAAGGAAAATGAATTGCATTTGAAAATGCCGTAGGGTCACACTTGTGTATCGCCTGATTACAGTGCTGCCAACGCCTCTATTCATTAAAATGCCAGTTAAACTGAAAAAAAGGACAGAAAACTGACAGATTTTTTTTAAACGGGCAAAAAATCTGGGTTGACATTGTTTTCTTATTAATAAATAATATCATGGCTTTTAAAATAACTCCAATTTTGAAAGTAAAATATTTTCCACAGGAAATGCATCAATTTTGTTGAAACATAGTTGTTTTTGATATACATATGTATTCTATACAAGATGAATAAAGGATAAACTGAACTAAATTTAAAAAAGGCATTTATTCCGGTTAGGGGACGTTTTATAATTTTTCCGGAAATCACAGTTTCTAAACGGACAGATCTATCCGCAAAATGGACAAATTTGGAACACTGCCTGATTAGAAATTCCAAAGACTTAAGCTGTAAATCAGCCTATTTATGTACTTAAGAACTTAGATTATCTTCTTGATCATTTCAACTTTTCTGAAATTATAATGACATAAATAGTTTTAGTTGTACATTTTATTCAAATTAAAAATAGAAAAAACAAAAAAAAAAAGAAAAGGGAAATTTCCTCTAACATTTCACTTCAAAATGAATCGAAAAGTATTAGTTTATATATTTTTGATTTTAAGAAATCGTATTTCATCCTCATAAGCAGTAGCTCTGCATTGAGGACAATACTTTTTGGCTTCCAGGCATTCACTAATGCACTGATACCCGAAGAGATGTCCACATTCCAAGGACACCAATCGGTGGTAACCAATCAGAGTGCAGGGAGCCAGACACATAGTGCAAGAGACCCTGTTTTGCTTGGGTTGGGACTTTAGCTTCTCCAGCTCGGTTTCAAGTTGCTTCAACTTTGCGATCAAATGGGTTTCTTCTAGATTTTTAATATCGGTTAATAATTTCTGATTAGTTTCGTCCTTTTTTAATATATACGTCCGAAGCTGAATGTTCTTTGCGGTCATGATTTTACGTTGTTCCTTCAGCTTTTCGATTTCAATTTCTTGGTTTTTAATATCCGTTAATAATTTCTGATTCATTTCAGTCCTGTTCAACATTAATTTCTGCCACCCACGTTTACATACTCGATGCAGTTGCTCCATTTTCTTCTTTAGCTCCAAGCAGAACTTATTCTTGGCCGTTAGATCAGTTATTAATTTACGACTCACTTCACTCCTTTTCAACAAGTGATTCTGCAGTTCATCAATTTGCATATTATGTATTGTTGGCAGATCATTAAGGAATTCTATGTTTCGCCGAAAAACTTCAGTCTGAACATCTGAATCCTGAGGCTCTATCTGTGACACAAGATCTCTTATCGCTGAGGTTAGTTCCTTAACTTGTTGTTTTAGAGCAGCTGACTCCATTGGAAAATCATTTATCGTATCTTCGTCTTCCAAGCCGTCATCTTCAGAAGTGGCCGAATCTACATTTTCACCATTTTCATCTGTGGAACTGGTCAGTTCTGATTTTTCACCATCTTCATTTTGACCCAAAACTGCATCTGCATTTGGAATTTCCATAATCTTATCAATCTCTGCCATTTTAAAAGTCGTCGTTGTTTTCTTAAATTTGAATTCTTTGAGTTGAGGAAGTCTCCTTAAATTGTGGCTAAATACTCATATAGCCAATTTCTGTATTTGCATCTGTAAATTGAAGTTTTTAATTAACTTAATTGTAAATTGTATATGAATTTAATAATACAAAATGAACCTACTGAAGTGCTTGCAAATCTTTGACCAATCTCAAAGTGTGAAATCCAATTGAAAATAAGCTGCGCAATGAAGAATCACAAAATAATGACCAGTGTTGTCACATTCTGTGAGAGAAAATCCCAAAAAACGTGTTACATTTAAAAATGTCGTAGGGTAACACTTGTGTATCGCCTGATTACAGTGTTGCCAACGCCTCTATACATTAAAAGGCCAGTTAAACTGAAAAAAAAAGACAGAAAACGGACAGATTTTTTTAAAAGGGACAAAAAATCTGGACAAACTATGATTTCTTGTTAATACATATAATAAAAATACATGTAATAATATCATAGCTTTTAAAATAACTCCAATTTTGAAAGTATTAGCTCTATGTTGGCCAGTAAAATATTTTCCACAGGAAATGCATACATTTTTTTTTTAATTTCAAAGCTATTCGTCGATTTGAAAATTAATCTATATGATGACTCATAGTTGTATTTGATATGTTCTATTAGCGACGTAGAACAATAAAGAAAGGATGAATAAAGTGAAATAAATTTAAGACATTTTTCCGGAAATCGCAGTTTCAAAACGGACAGACCTGTCCGCAAAAAGGACAAATTGGCAACACTGCCTGATAATATATTCCAGATTTAAGCTGTTAAATCAGCATATGTACATATGTACAATATGTAACTTAAGAACTTATATTATCTGCTTGATCATTTCAACATTGTTGGTCTTTTTTTAAATTTGAGTTATAACATAACTAAACAGTTTCAGTTGTACATTTTATTCAACTTAAATATAGAAACAACAAAAAATAAAAAGGAAATTTCCATTTAAATTTCATTCACAAAACCAGTTGAAGGGCGGGGAGCCTGATATATGGGGTAATAGACAATGTTTTGCTTGGTTTGGGCCTTAAGCTCCTTCAGATCAATCAAATGAGTTTGTTCTTGATTTTCAATATCAGTTAATAACTTCTGATTAGTTTCATCCTTTTTTAATATATCCTCCTGAAGTTGAATGATCTGTGCGGTCATGATATTACTTTGTTCCTTCAGCTTTTCGATTTCAATTTTTTGGTTTTCAATATCAGCAGATAGTTTTAGATTCAATTCATTATTTTTCAGCATATCCTCCTGCCACCCACGTTTACATACTCGATGCAGTTGCTCCATTTTCTCCTTTAGCTCCAAGCTGAATTTATCCTTGACCGTCAGCTTGATTTTGAATTGTTGATTCAACTTTTCTATTTCCCTCAAATGGACTTGCTCTTGAATTTTAAGATCAGTTATTAACTTACGACACAAGTGCATCTGCAATTCATCAACTTGCATATTCTGTATTTTTGTCAGATCGTAAAAGAAGTCTATGTTTTGCTGAACAACTTCAGTCTTATCATCGGAATCCTGGGGCTTCATCTGTGACACAAGATCTTTGATCGATGAGGTTAGTTCCTTAACTTGTTGTTGTACAGCAGGTGACCCCATCGACCAAAGTTCGTCGTTTTCCAAGCTGCCGTCTTCAGAAGTGGCCGAATCTACATTTCCACCATTTTCCTCTGTGGAACTGGTCAGTTCTGAGTTTTCACCATCTTCATTTTGATTCAAAACTGCATCTGCATTAGGATTTTCCATAATTTGATCAATATCTGCCATTTTAAAAGTCGTCGTTTTCCGTGAGTTTGAATTCTTGGAATTGTGGAATTCTCTTTAACTTCTGGGAAACACAAGAATTCAATCTAAGTGTTCATATAACCAATTTCAGTATCCGCTTCTGTAATGTAAAGTTTTTAATTAAGGTAATTGTAATTATTGAATTTGAAACTAACAAGTCAAAATAAACTTACTGAAGTGCTTGGCAATATTTGACCAACCTCAAGATGTGAAATCCAATTGAAACCAAACTGCGCTGCAGCACAATGAAGAAATGAAAGAAGTATAGAACAGTGTTGTCACATGCCTTCATAGAATATCCCAAAAACGTGTTTCATTTGAAAATTTCGTAGGGTAACACTTGTGTCGGAAAGTCTTAATTCTCTGGCAACGCACGTTTTCCAGTGTGTACACAACTTTTAGTTTTATCAGTGTTGCTATGATATCGTTAAAATGCATAACAAAACTTGTTAACAATTTTTCAAACTACCTAAACTAATTAACTCTCAATATCCAAGCGAATCAATCGTTTCCAATTATACAATCGCTAATTTACAACTAAAATTGATGCCAGGAGTTGGATAAACCGAGAAGACAATTAACGTAAATACAATGAGGAAAGTTCAAGCTGAAATCATGTTAAATACATTTCACTATGAATCTGCGTGCATGGATTAAATGTGAATGAGTTCCTGACAGGAACTTTGTTGTAATGGACTGACAAATGCTAAATGGGTTTTTATTTATTTTTTTCTTTCTTCTTTTTTTGTATGTAATTCTCTTTAATAGACAATTCATCAATTCAGCGCCCTTTAACAAACTGTCAACTGCAGTTGTGGTTCCATTAGCCAATGCTATCCGAAGTTGCAACGCATTCTAGAGTCTAGACTGTTGACTGTGGACTGGGGGCCCTCGATAATTGCGCTGTCACTTGGCTGAAGACATGGCAATTTGTGGGCATAAAAGCGCTCAAATTTGTTATGAGTTCTCGCTGTGGAGATGAAGTTGAAGTTGGACTTGGAGTTGATGATGATGAAATGGAAATACAAGTGAAAGAGAGAACGAGAGAGAGAGAGGGAATTGAAATCCATTTAATCGAGCCATCATCAGAGAGACTGTCTGCTGTCTGTCTGCCTGCCTGTCCATGCCACCATTTGTTGATTTATGAAATAGTTGCCGCATCTTTGGCTGCATTGGTTTATGGCCACATCAACATCATAAGCAGCTAAGAAGCTAAAAGGAGAGGCGTTGCACATAATTTGCTTTGATCTGTTTTCTGCATTTGGCGAGCTGTCAGCCCAGCTGGCAACGAGAACACGGCTTGTTGGCAACTCTGGCAACTCTTCAGACCGCCCGGGACAATCGCGTAGGTTTCTTTTTTAAATGCCAATTGGACAGTTTTTTGCAATCAACTCGAATGTCAAAATTAATTTGTTATAATAACAATTCGAAAGTGGCCATAAAAAATGCACTTGGATTTGCATACGAGCTTAGTTATCTAGTCTCCATTTAGTTATCGATATAGTGATCTTAAGAGCGGGCAGGGGGTGGGGGAATTGCCCTCTCAATGCTTGAACTTTATGTTAATTTCAATGACATTTCAAATTTGTACCAACAACATATTTTTGGTTGATTCTTCAATTTGTACCACAAAAAATCTAAAACAAACACTTGAGAAATTTTTGAAAGCGCGTCACGTTTTCAAAATTCTCAAGTGGTTTCAGCCAAATGTGTAATACCTTTTTTTTTCGGTGGTAGTGGCCCTCAAGGGGGATAGACAACTGTAACAAACTTGAGGTTAAGAAAATAATACAAATAGGAACTCGTTAGTCGTGTATTCGACTTTAAGATACCCGTTACTTAATAAAATAATAGAATTTATGAATTTTAAGCTTCAATGTCATTCGAAATTTAATGTTTAAATTTTTACTGATCAAAAAGCAGATTTCTAAAATCTAAAATAAATGTATTACAGTTTTCTTAAACTTATTTTAATTCTCGACTCATTTTTTAGAAAATTTTGAAAAAATGTTTACTATTTGCATTTGTTTGCAAATTGGACTAATTTCGTATCTCTAATTATTATACAGTGCTAAAAATGATTTTAAAGTAGGACATTATGTCTTTAATATTTATATATTTGAAGTAAAACATTTTTTAAGAAATAATTTAATAAAGAATACAATATTAAAAAGTCTTACAGTTAAAAAACTTTTTTTATATTTTCATTAATTTGAGTTTGTTAAATTTTATTTTTTTTTATTTTTTTGATCAGTGTAATTTCAAAGATTCAGTGGTTATTAAAAACAGATGAACATGGTTTTTAATGCTTATTAACAATATGTATTTAAATGATTTGTCACGCCCATTTCGCCCTGGTACATACATTGCAACGAATGCGATATACCCTTGTAGAGTACAAAATAAGAGGTATATTAAAAGAGAAATAAAACTTCAATATTTGAAATGTGTAACAAATTGCGCTGAAATTGAATTCAAGCTGGGACGAAGCCAAGTCGAGCCAAGCCTTCACAACGATTGTCATTATCAACGTGATAAGCCACTGGGATGCTGCCAAGTTCTCCAATTCTCAATTCTCTCAGCTGTCCCCCTCTCTCTCTGATCTGTGCATTTGTGGATCTCGTGGATCTCGTGCATTGCAGCTGTCAGTTTGGCGGTCAGACGACGAAATACTTCGAATGCACTTGAGACATTTCTCTTGAACTTCAACGCCTGCCACGCCGCTGTCAAAATATATTTCAATGGGGAGTTCAGTTCTTTTTTCATTTCATTTCATTTCGTTTCGTTTTTTATCAATGTGTTCGGTTTCGGGCAAAACTTGTTGTGCGGTCTTTTGATGAGATCTCAATATGACGGCTGTCTGTCCGCATCGAGTGTGTGTTGTGTGTGTGATATGTGTGTGTTTGTCTGCAGTTTGTTAGACAAATTAAATCTGTTATTTTCAATTTTCCAATACACACAAGACAAGATAAGAACTGGCTTCTAACTAAGTGAAACTTGTTCTTGTGTGCTTGGTTATGGCCATGGCCAGTGAGAGCTGCATTCCCATGTCGCGGCTGTAACCACAATTTGATCGGGATCGGGAACGACATCGGGAATAGGGAATCGAGAATCGGGTGATCGGATGATCGCAGCAAACGGGCAAAGCATATTCTTCTTGTATTTATAAGGTTTCTGTCATTTCTGTTAAGGATTGAGTTATTTGCCTGGGCTCGGACCACAGCCACATTCACATTCACATTCACATCTACAGCAGAAGCGTCTCCCATGTGCCTTGGCGATGTTGTCACTTTTTTCTCCTTCTTTGTCTTCTTTATTATACTCTTACAGAGCGTATATTAATTTAGTCACACATTAAAGAAACTATATACATAGAAGAACGATAATTGCATTTTGTATTTATAAAATTGCTTCGGAAAAAATGAATTTTTTTAGTTTCATAGTTTTTACTTATTTTTGTTTTTAAAATTTAATTTATTGTTTTTTTTTTCTTCAAATTATTAAACATTTGTTTGAAATGTCATAATGACTCTCGTTTATATCGTGATGAAATTATAACTTAAAACTGTATATTATAATTTCATCATGGTTTATATCAGCGGTGGGCACGAATCTATTAGAGTCTACCTAAGTTGAGAGCAGTCGCTGCTCCCGGAGTCATTGCGTGCCCACCGCTGGTTTATATTATTTGTCCATCACTGTAGCTGTCATAGAATCGATCGATTCAAATGAAATTTCGTATTAAAAACTTTTAGTTTTTTAAATTTGTCTCAACCAGTCACAAACATATTATGCATTTTGCGTTGTCTTACAAATTCTGGCAAAATTTGACTCAAACATTAAATTGCAAGGGTTTTAAATGTTCGGCGTGCCAAATGAATTATTTGGTTCTCTTTGATTTTGTTGTGTTCGCATGCAGAAAATGCGGTTGTTGTTCATTGTAAGTCGATACTCGACGCATTGATTGCAAGATAAGGTCAGGTACGCAGCTCACATAATGCAAATATTTGTATAAATCATAGCTTGAAATTTTAATGATAACAAAACATATGCATAATTGCTTATATGGAGTGTGAATATGAAATACAAAAATGGAACTAGACATCGTGCTTTCAACTGATTTCGAATTGGATAGAAATTAAGAACAAGTTTATTAATATATCATTTTTTCATAAGACAAAAGATATTCCAGTTTTTAGCTGTAAATCAGCATACATATGAATGTATGTATAAAATGAACTTAAATTATCTGCTTGATCATTTCAACATTTTGGTCTTTTTTTTTAAATTTAATTATAACATAAATAAATTGTTATAGTTGAACATTTCATTCAAATTAAAAACATAAAACAAAAAAACATAAAAAGGAAATTTTCTCTAACTTCAAAATAAATCGAAAAATAGTAGTTTATATATTTTTGATTTTAAGAAATCGTATTTCATCCTCATAAGCAGTAGCTCTGCATTGAGGACAATACTTTTTGGCTTCCAGGCATTCACTTATGCACTGGTACCCGAAGAGATGTCCACATACCAAGGATACCAATCACATATGGGGCAAGCGATCCAGTTTTGCTTGGCTTGGACCTTTAGCTTATTCAGATCAGTTTCAAGTTGTTTTGACTTTGCGATTTCAATCAAATGGGTTTGTTCTTGATTTTTTATATCAGTTAATAACTTCTGAATAGTTTCATCCTTTCTTAATATATCCTCCTGAAGTTGAATGTTCTTTGCGGTCATGATTTTACGTTGTTCCTTCAGCTGTTCGAATTTAATCCTTTGGTTTTCAATATCAGTCGATAGTTTCTGAATTATATCATCCTTTTTCAGCATATCCTCCTGCCACCCACGTTTACACACTCGACGCAGTTGCTCCATTTTCTCCTTAAGCTCCAAGCTGAATTTATCCTTGGCCGTCAGCTTGATTTTGAACTGTTGACTCAACATTTGTATTTCCCTCAAATGGACTTGCTCTTGAATTTTAAGATCAGTTATTAACTTACGACACATTTCACCCCGTTTCAACAAGTGCATCTGCAATTCATCGACTTGCATGTTCTGTATTTTTGTCAGATCGTAAAAGTAGTCTATGTTTTGCTGAACAACTTCAGTCTGATCATCTGGATCCTGAGGCATCATCTGTGACACAAGATCTTTGATCGTTGAGGTTAGTTCCTTAACTTGTTGTTGTACAGCAGGTGACCCCATCGACCAAAGTTCGTCGTTTTCCAAGCTGCCGTCTTCAGAAGTGGCCGAATCTACATTTCCTCCATTTTCCTCTGTGGAACTGTTCAGTTCTGAGTTTTCACCATCTTCATTTTGATTCAAAACTGCATCTGCATTAGGATTTTCCATAATTTGATCAATATCTGCCATTTTAAAAGTCGTCGTTGTTTTCTGTGAGTTTGAATTCTTGAAATTGTGGAATTCTCTTTAACTTCTGGGAAACACAAGAATTCAATCTAAGTGTTCATATAACCAATTTCAGTATCCGCTTCTGTAATGTAAAGTTTTTAATTAAGGTAATTGTAATTATTGTATATGTTTTAATAATTCCTAATGAACTTACTAAAGTGCTTGGCAATATTTGACCAACCTCAAGATGTGAAATCCAATTGAAACCAAACTGCGCTGCAGCACAATGAAGAAATGAAAGAAGTAAGAACAGTGTTGTCACATGCTTTCATAGAAAATCCCAAAAACGTGTTTCATTTGAAAATGTCGTAGAGTAACACTTGTGTCAGAAAGTCTTAAAACTCTGGCAACGCCCGTTTTCCAGTGTGTTCACAACTTTTACTTTTTAGTTTGTGTATTTATTTTAGCAGTGTAATTAACGAAAATTAACTGATATTCTTTAATCGTTAAAATTGAATAACAAAACTTGTTAACAATTTTTAAAAAAAAGTTTTGATGCAAAAAAATACTTCAAACAATTCAAAGAGTGATTGCAAGAAAATATTTTCAAAAATCTTTTCCCTAGTATTTTTTAAGATTCTTTCAAAATTCTTAAAAGACACTTTTTGTATGAGAAGGATCAAAACATTTTTTCTAAAAAATCGAGAAAAAAATTGAAAAAATAGACGTTTACAAAAATTCGAAAATTTTCAATGTGTACTTAATGGGTTAAGAAAGGTTTTGCATCATTCAAACGGAATTTAAATGATCTTTCCAAAACTATTTTTTTAATATGAAGACTTGACTTACAATAGCTGCTATAGTATAAAATAGAGCAGGGGTGGGCGGCCTGTACTCTCGGAGTTAAGCAGCTACTCTCATACTTATTCGGCGCCGTGATGTCGCACACAAGCAGCTCGAGTCGAGGCGTCATAAATCAATTAGACACGGTCAGCTCGCGAACAAGCTAGCAACAACAACGCACACAGGCAGCTCGAGTCGAGGCATTAGCAACAACAACGCACACAGGCAGCTCGAGTCGAGTCGAGGCATTTTTGACACTTAAAATTTATGACCGTCAATAAAACAACAACAACATTGCAAAGGCGCAGTGTGTGCGCGCTACGCGCCGCGCCGAAGACCTTTTTTTTTGCTCGCACATTATTTGGGTGATCGACAAAGTAGGTAGACGCGAAAAAGGTTGTTGTTGTAGTTGTTGTTGTAGTGCTCCCGAGGTCAAATTTTGCGCCCACCCCTGAAATAGAGTATACGAATAAATGTTGGGCTGAGTGTACAGTGAATCAATAAAGTAAGTATGCAGATGGCAAATCAAACTTTAGGCAATGAAAAAACATAAAAGCAATGCATTTACAACAAAAAAGTAGATATTTTTCAGAAATATAAATTATTAACTTCATTTAAGGCGCATCAAATATTTAAAAAAACATTAACTTTACTAATTATCGAAACTTTAACAATAATACCCTAAAAAATACATCAAAAAAGTTTGTATGCAAAACAAAATTAATCCATTTTACAACAGTTTATTCATAACAGAGCAACAATATTATAGTTCGTAATATTTGGTGAGGTGTCCTCTTTGCTTTATAACTGCTTGGAGTCTGGATCCCATTGATCATACAAGGATCATGGCTACAATAGGGGGTACATTCTCCCACTCCTCCAAGAGCGCCCTCACCAAGTCATCCTCATCCCCAATCATTCGTTTCCTGCCAAGACGGTCAAGGTGATCCCACATATACTCGATTGGGTCCAAGTCAGGTGACTGAGGTGGTGTTTCGAGCTGTTTTTTCACCTTATAAAGAAGCCACTCCTTTAAAATACACCCAGAATGCTTGGGGTCGTTATTTGGTTGGAGGGCGTACGAGTCTCCAAGGCCAAGTTGCTCTGCACTTTGGGGTAAACTGTTCTTAAAAATGTCCAAGTATCCAAACCTATCCATTATCCCGTCGATAAATACCAGCTTTCCGACTCCAGATGCTGCCAAACAACCCCAGACAATGCCGTCAACCGTACCAAAAGGCTTTTATTTGCGAAGGATTATGAATAAGCGGAGCAAAGATCCTGGAACACCGTCATATTGTCATTTGAGAGTTAGTTCAATATCTACGGATCGGATGGACACACAAAAGTATGGCCAAAAGTAAATTCCGAGCTGGAGCCATGGAATATGATGCGCACAGTCAAGCAAGGTGGCGGTTGTGTACTGGTCTGGGGTTGTTTGGCAGCATCTGGAGTCGGAAAGCTGGTATTTATCGATGGGATAATGGATAGGTTTGGATACTTGGACATTTTTAAGAACAGTTTACCCCAAAGTGCAGAGAAACTTGGCCTTGGAGACTCGTACGCCCTCCATCAAAATAACGACCCCAAGCATTCTGGGTGTATTTTAAAGGAGTGGCTTCTTTATAAGGTGAAAAAACAGCTCGAAACACCACCTCAGTCACCTGACTTGGACCCAATCGAGTATATGTGGGATCACCTTGACCGTCTTGGCAGGAAACGAATGATTGGGGATGAGGATGACTTGGTGAGGGCGCTCTTGGAGGAGTGGGAGAATGTACCCCCTATTGTAGCCATGATCCTTGTATGATCAATGGGATCCAGACTCCAAGCAGTTATAAAGCAAAGAGGACACCTCACCAAATATTACGAACTATAATATTGTTGCTCTGTTATGAATAAACTGTTGTAAAATGGATTAATTTGGTTTTGCATACAAACTTTTTTGATGTATTTTTTAGGGTATTTTTGTTAAAATTCAGATAATTAGTAAAGTTAATGTTTTTTTAAATATTTGATGCGCCTTAAATGAAGTTAATAATTTATATTTCTGAAAAATATCTACTTTTTTGTTGTAAATGCATTGCTTTTATGTTTTTTCATTGCCTAAAGTTTGATTTGCCATCTGCATACTTACTTTATTGATTCACTGTATGTTAAAATAAATATATTCTCAAGTATAAAATCAAAGCTATTAAAATTGCTCTGATTTTGTCCAACAATTGTTTTCATTGTAATTTATATATTTATTTAGAAGCCTTTGTGTTGTTTAATTACCAATCAGATTCGTTTTATATTCCGATAGGCAATCACCTGAGAAAAGAGGGCAAGAAACCAATTTAATTCTGATAAATGGCAGCTGCACTCGGAAAATGTTGGTCAACGCTTTGAGAGCAAACATTAAAATGGCAATTTGAGGCTGGCGAGTAAACATTTAATTGTTATTTGATAACAGCAACAATAACAACAACAACGAGATCTAAGAGGAAACTTGATAAAATTGCAATTGCAGTTAATTTAGACTGAGAGAATTCTCGAGCAACTTTTATTGACATTGTCTTATCATAACTAAAATCATTTGCATGTATTGCCAAACAACACAAACAACAACAACGACAACAACAACAAGGACAACTTTGGAACTGAGAGACAAGTTGCCTGGACAGCAGGCGAACATGAAAATTCAATAAGCATAAGAATTTCAAATTTACGATGAAATTAACAATAATATTGCAGTTTGTCCCCATGGACGCTGAGGGCGAACACGAGATGCACAACTGAAACTCGAACCTGGAACTTTAAATTCGAATCCAAATCCAGCTTGCAACTTGCCACTTGCCACTTGCAACTGCAACTACAACTCTGAGAGTTGTTGGGGACACCCCGTTGCTTGAGTCAGTCTACCCCATCTAAAAAGTGTAAAAGAAAGCCAGCTGCGATACCCTGTAAAATGATTTACTTGCTAGCAATGTCTGACTATTTATTAGTTTCAGTGAAATAGCAGTCAATGATTTATGAGCATACAAATTTAGATAGAGAACTAAATATGAGATTGAAGATAATTAAAAGATGTATACAAAAATTTCATAATTATATTTTTCTCATTCGATATCGATATATATATATAATATATTTTATTTATACTGCTTATAAATCGGAATCAACATTTCCGAAATTGCCGCAACGTTTGTGGAAACATTTTTGGCTGAGATTTTAGAAAATAAGTTTGAAAAAGATCGCATAAATCGTGCGTAAATTACATGCATAATTGTAACTATTTTTCTTAATTTTCTAAAAATCTGCCGTCTAATTTTTAGCGCTGATCTGAGAAACTTAGTTGGAAAAGATACGAATGAAAACACACAAATGTTTTCTAAAAAGTGTTTGCACTTTGGAAATTTAGCCTGAAATGGCTGAAACATGTGTCGAATCATTATTTTTGGCATAGATATCAGAAAATGGATTTAAAAAAGTTATAGGTTGAGGCATTTAAAAATAGTTTGCTGAAGTTTTGCACATGTTTTCTCCCAAGTAAATTGCGCAAAGAGTTGTTTACAATTTTACTTTATAGGAGAATTTGTTATTTATGATCGGTAAAATTATAATAAATTATGTGCCATAAGTTAGGGTATTCACATGTTGGTCTAGCCATAAATTGCTTTCTCTTTCGCAATTTTATGGCCTAATGCATTTATTTAATAAATTCATATATATATATATATGTATGCAGAAAATAATAAATGCTGCACAATGCCGGCGGCGTGGCACATGTATCTTAGGATGGGCAACTGGAAGGGGAACTGGAAGGGAAGGGCAAGGGGAACTGGAAAGTCGACTGTGTCGCGAACACGCACACGGAAATTGGCAGTTGAATGGGCAGCCCAATGGGTTGCCAGGGACTGCGGACGGAATGGGATGGGATGGGATTGTAAACAATTTTATGAGCTCGCCTGCAATAATCTACGCAATTTTATTGACACTTGGCTTTTGTAGTAATTCATGCGTTTGTTTGTTGGCTGCTTAACACGCCGCAGGCAACAACGCGACGTTGCAAGTTGGCCCTAAAAAAAGAAAAACTGAAGAATCAACGACTTTCACCACGGAAAATATCCATTGGAATCTATCACAACAGCTGATAAGATGGCAGTTGGTTTCGTCTGTTGACATGGGGAAAATGCTACAGGTTGTCCCCATTTAAGTGGATAACAGTTACCAGTTACCAGTTAAAGGTGGCCCTATCTGATTGTCACCTAACGTTTGACTAATGAACAAAGAATGTTTCCTACTTGACGTTGTTTTTTCGGTAGATTTAATTTCAGTAGCCTCTCTGCTTTGTGTCAGGCCATTTTAGATAACCCTATCTAAATGTCAGTCTTGAGTAAAACAAGCTATCTGTTTATGGCATCTGTGCTACTTAATTGAGCCACAGCCAATAAACCAGAGACCAGAGAATTAAGAGTTGAGACCTGAGTGCTGTAAGCCTGGCCAACTTCAACTGCAATATACGAGCATAAAATGCTTTTGCATAATTAAAGAAAAAATATATATGTATGTATGTATATAAAGAGACTCCATCTCTCGGAAAACTACTGCTGCTGTCATTTTGCATTTTAATCGCTTGTCATAAACTGCAATCGCATTAATTTCCATCGCTCGACATGCAATTATATGTAAATAAATATTTATTTAAATTCCTATTTATTTATGCACTGCATTTATTGCCTCGCCATTTATTCTATAAATTAAAAAGCGTATTGCAGTTTATGACTTGTATTGATTTAGTGCTATGTTTTTTAAATGAAAATAAACCAAAAACGACGACATATTTTTCAGTTCATGCATAAGTAAATCCATAATTGGGTAATTTCATTTGATATTTGAATATGTGTATTTTTAAAGCGTAATATTTGGATGAAATTTGGAAGAACAGGAATAATTTTGAGGATTGTAATTTGAGTTGTCGATTTAAAATATTTGAAAATTTAAAAAATAGTAAAAAATAATAACTTGTATCATTAATAATTTTAGTAATGCTTTCTGTTAACTCTTTTCTATTCTTCAATTTCTGTTACACTTCTATTTCTTTTTTACATTTTACGCAATCATTTGCCTTTCCAAAAATTATTTTCAACACAAATCTTTAAAAAACTAAATAGCTGCAATTTAAAACAATTTTTTACACATTTCTTTAGTTCTCACATTTTTTCAAAATTAAACAGCACAATTATTAACCTTTAGCATTTTCACGCATGAGATTGATGAGAAAACAAGTTGGAGGGAAAGAGTTATAAGAGGGGAGATAGATAAGTAAGAGTAAGAACTTTGGGCATGGAATATTTCGATGTTATTTATGTGCAGCCATTTTTCAGTGAGGCGAGACTAATCAGGCAAACGGAACTTGGCTGCTAATTGCCGTGAAGGCGACGCAACGCGCTATATACTAGATATACACTGCAAAAAATCAGAGAAAAAAAATCTTAAAACGCTATTAAATTTTGTTTGATGTCGGATTTTGTTTACTCTTAGTCTGGTTCTTAAAATCTCGAATATACCTTTAAAATATTTGAATTTTTAGATAAGACAATTTTGAGGAAAACTTACAAATTATATAATTATAAGTGGTAGGGAAAAATTTATATTTTATTTAGGTTTTTAAGCGAAACGCCTTAAAATTTTTATTTTTATCTCAACACTTAAAACTTGCATCTAAAAAAATACATAGAGAAAGAACCCAATTTTTGTAACAGTGTACGTGATTCAAGTGAGCGTTTCAGCAAATATTTTGAACATCAGTATTCTGTGGGAATTTTGTTACTTGAATGCTAAAATCCAAAATTTATATCTGGAATTTTAGACATATTTATTTTTTTGCCGTGTATATATATTTGAATATGTGTATGTAAATATATATGAATATAACAAAAAATATATATGAATATACATAACAATAGTAGATAATAAAAATATACTTCCAATTAAAGATAACATTAATTCTATATTAAATAGACAACATTTTTATTCTAATAATTTTATAATTAAATTCTAAATTAATTGCACCAATGATATTTTTTTTGCCGTGTAAAAATGTGTGTATATATGTATATATTTAGATTGTGAGTCATTGAAGCCATGCAAATTGCAGCAACAAGTGCAGTCGTCGTATTCAGTCCTCCGTCCTCCGTCCTCGGCTTAATTATCATAGCGCACAGGGGCAACTCTTGTGTTGTATGTACAACCAATCAGCGGCAAAGCAAGGCGCTAAATGAGCAGCCAGAGTTGCCAAGTGTCACCAGGTGGCAGGGACGGGACAGGGACAGGGGGGGACAGTGGCAGAAGAGGCGCTTAAAGTGTTGCGCTAATTTTATATGCAAATTATGGCAAAAAGCGCGGCTTGTATGCTAATTTGCAGCCAGAGTCTCAGAGTCTCAGATCAGAGTCTCTGTTTGGATCTCTTGTGGCATGCCTCAGCGCTTGCCCCGCCACTTAACATGCTTTTTAATGATGTGCAGTCTGAATGCATATGCCAAATATTTGGGGAATGTTGTCAGTCGCCCGTCTCCACGTTGCCACGTTGCCACGTTTCCACGTTTCCAGTTGCCACTTCGTCATCAACAACTCCGTGTGTTGTTTAACTTTTATCTCTCGCAAATGTGTGAAATTTTGACGCAACGTCAAGTCAATTTTTCGCTTCACTTTGCCACGATATGTGGATCAGCTGCCTCCTGCCAACTCCTGTCTCCTCCTCCCTCCTCCTGCTGCATGTGGCAGCTCCTTTCACCACAGCCACTGGCCCGGCGAAGAGGCTCTTAATGATTTTTGAATACATCATGCTGGGCTCATTTTAACACACACAATTCGCACACTCCCTGCGAACATCTTTGCATTCTACAGTTGTCAGCTTGTCGGCCGATTCTGCTCAATACTCTTGCAGAGGTTATTACAAATATGTCACGAAATGTGTAACGTACTAAGGAAGGCGTGGCAGATCTATATATATTTATGCATACATATTAGGGTGTCCCTTATTTGGTCAAAGTCAATATTTTTAAATGCATACGGGATAGTTCTGTTTATTAGGTCCTAAAGCACTCAGAAATAAATTTTTACCTCAATCGGAGTATGATAACCCGTGCCGACTTGGATCGGAAAATTTAAAAAGTATATGGGACAAAAAAAATTTTTTTTTAATTTTTTAAATTTTTTATTTTTTTATTTTGTTGATTAGGTCCTAAAGAACTCAAAACCAAGTTTTCACCTTAATCGGAGTACGATAACCCATTCAAATTTGCATCGAAACATGAAACATAATCGAAAAATGTATAATCAGTGATAAAATACTGTTTTTTCATGTTTCGATGCAAATTTGAATGGGTTATCGTACTCCGATTTAGGTGAAAACTTGGTTTTCAGTTCTTTAGGACCTAATAAACAAAATAAAAAAATAAAATATTAAAAAAATAAAAAAAAAATTTTTTTTGTCCCATATAATCTTTAAATTTTCCGATCCAAGTCGGCACGGGTTATCATACTCCGATTGAGGTAAAAATTTATTTTTGAGGTCTTTAGGACCTAATGAACAGAACTAGCCCGTATGCGTTTAAAAATATTGACTTTGACCAAATAAGGGACACCCTAATACATATATAAGTAAGTCTGTCCATCTGCTATTTCCAAACATCTTGAAACGATGCTAAATACTTAGGAATTATGTAAATTATATGAAACTTAAAATAATATTTTTTCCGAGCAACTTTTTAAATACAAAAAAATATGGGTTCTTTTATTTTTTCCATCACCTAAGATATTTTAAATTTTTTCCCTGTTTTTATGCAATCTTTTTACTCCGATTTAAAGTTTTATTTATGAAGCTTTGTACATTTTGTATGGATGCATTTTTGTACTTTAAAATTATTTATTTATTTATTAACATTAGTAGTTAAGCTGCTTAAACTAAAACTAACAAAAGGTGCAATAAATAGTGCTAGCTGCAGAGGCTTTCGGCTACGTGTTTTAAAATATCTCAACATATTTTAAAAGATTTTTATTGACTTTAATATACTGACAAAATTTGTTTCACATCAAACTACTTTATCATACAAATTTTGTTTTCTAAGATATTTCAATTTTTGGTATAGTTCCTTCCACATCTACATTCTGATTTGATTTAAATCGTTTAAAATATCAGTCGAAAATTGAATACATCACTCAACAAGAGTATCAAATGTTCGGCATGCCAAATTTAAACTTTCTTTCTCGTACTTTCGGAAATCTGTTTCGGTGTCTTAATTAGATGTGCCACATACCACCTGCCACATTTTATTTTAGCCAACAATGATATTATATTTATGACATTTTTGGGGCATCCTCTTAACTCTTAAATATAAATAAAATGTATATAATTATTTGTTATCAAAGTAAATGCTTAATTATAACGTACAATGAAGCAACTGTCAACTGTCGTTTACGCTTGATTATCTATTGCAATTGGGTTAATTTGATGTTTTTTTACAGCCATAAAATATTTTGGCCAAAACAGCTTTTTGCAATCAGCTAAAAGGCAATAAGAAAAAATGAATATTTTATAGAAATAACCATTTTTCCTTGCTTAAATTTGTATCTTTTTATAGAAGCTATGAATCAATGAATAGCATAGAATAAGAAAAAAAATAGATAGAGTGTATATGCTGCACTATAAGATACTCTGCACTGGAATATATATATACATATATTAATATATATTTATAAGCTTATTTATTTTGTATATTGTTTCGGATTCTGTTATTTAAATGATGTCTCAGTAGTAACTAGAAATTTTTCTAAAATAGCTTTCAATAAATTGTTTAAATTCAAATAATTGTTTAAATTATGAATATTTTTAAGTCAACTTCAAATGAATTAATTTATAATATCATTGACTGCAAATTTACCAAATTTTAAGAAGAAGAAAATCAGAGAAAGGGAACATATAATATAGTTCAACTAATAGACATAAATAAAGGGAGTTATTTTAGATACTTGTGATTCAATATACCCCTGTGCTTGTATAGAATGTCAACAGGGTATATTGAAAAATAAAAATAGTAGAAACAATTTATGAAAATTTATAGAAAACGCCAAACGCAAATCAAGTGTTACTAAATTGTGAATAATGACTCCATCGAGCACACACCAGCCGAAAACCGTGCCACACACATACACACACACACACATACTTATGTGGTATGTATGTGTGTGTGTGCTGCCCAATTTGATGTTACAAAAGGCCAATACAAACTCTAACGAATCTAATCAAAAGATAAACTCACGCGCAACGACGACGACAACGACGAAGAGAAAAACCCTCCTAACGAGTATTTTACAGTTTCAATCAAAAATTCGTTACACTTGGCAGGGGGTGGGGACTGCAAGAGAAAGATAGAGAGAGAGAGAGAGTGAGAGAAGGTGAGAGAGTGTGCGGCAGCTCGTGCAGCTAATAAGCCGTGGCTTACATAAATGCGGCAACAATCAACATTTTGGCCAGCGTCTTGACCGCAAACATGAAATTATGATTTTTATTGAGGAATTCGCACAGCGGGCGGTGTAATTAATCAGCGCGGCATTGGAAGCGAGTCGACTCCAGTCGAGTCGAGTCGGTGGAAGCTGCCGCATCTGAATGGTCGCCACACTCAACATTCAACATTCAACATTTAACATTCGCGTGAAACGGGCGAGGTCGAGTGTCAGCTCTATACCCCTTCCCCTTTCCCTTGCCACTTCTTCAGCTGCTCCACCTCCTCCTCCTCCTCGTATCTACACAAAACAAAACAAAATCATTCTAATTTTATATTTAAAAAAAAATTATACATATAATTTTAAGTTTGTATTTAGATCATAGCTGGATAATAGTTATTTAATTTATAAATCCATATATATATCTATATATTTCTTAAAATATTAATTAAAATAAATATTTAATTAATTAGTTGCAGTCTTTCGACTAATCCTAAATCTCTTTAAAAATTGTTTGATTTTTATCTAGACTATGATTTAAATCAATTATAATCTAAATGAATCTCTTACACTGAATAATTCGGAATACAGTTGACTCAATGTAAATCATAAAATGTATTTAAATTAGCTCAATTAAATTAGTCTTCAGATATTCCTCAATATTTTTAAAATTTGTTCAAATTTTATCTACACTATTTTTTAAAATCAATTAATATTTATTCAATTAATTCAATCAATTAATGATCTTATTCAAGTGAAAAGTTCCAAATATCGTTGGCTCAATATACAAAATTTAATTTAATTAGCTAAATTTAATTTAATCCCTAAATCTCTTTAAAATTTCTTTAGATTTTATCCACATTATTTTTTAAAGTCAATTAAAATTTTTTAAATTAAAAATAGTTGACTCAATATACACAATCTAATTTAATTAGTTAAATAAAATTAGTTGCAGGCTTTTACTATCTCTAAAACTCTTTAAAATTACTTTTAATTTGGTCTTTTTTTTTAAATTTAATTCAATTTTCATTGATTCTTTTCTACTGAAATAATTCAGAATATAAAAATTTTTAATATTCAAATATTTTAAATATATTAAGTGCGTTTAAAAAAAAGTTAGCCTCACTAAAATTTTGGACACCTTTAGGTGTTATTATTATTTTTTCTTTTCAGAATCTCGCATGTGTATTTTTCTCAGTGTATTGTCTCACAGTGGGGAAGGTTTCAAATCAACTGCAACACGGTGGCTGCAAGTTCTCGGGGGTCAACGCGGCGTATGAGTAACTTCTCTCCCCACCTCTGGCTCTCTCTCTCCCTCCCTTTATCTCTATCTCTCTCTCTCTCTCTCTCTGTCTCACCGCCCGCTGTGAAAGTGAGTTTAACGGTAGTTTGCCTAACAACAATGCCAAACGATCAACGCTGTTTGATTTAAATTGTTGCCATTGTTGTTAGCTGTTGTTGTTCTTCTTGTTGCCGCTTAGGTGTTGGCCCACACACTCACAACACACACACTCACACACACACACAACACACACACCCGTACGTATGTGTATTTTCAATCAAAGTGTCCATTTGCAAGTGGTTTTAGCCGCTTGTTAGCCGCCTTTTTGGCCCGAAAAACGAAAAAAAATAGCTAAGAGTCTTACCACTTAAGCCTTACCTAAATTACGCCAAAATCGATTGCAATTGCGTCGATTATCGCTGTTGCAGCAGCCGTTGCCAAAATTTATCGCCCGCAAATGCATTTCACGCGATATTTATGTAGTTTTGGCCCAAAATATATTGGTAAGTACATACATTTTGGTAGCAACTGCTGCGGCCACAAGCCACCGGTTTTAAGAGAGGCCGCCGCTCTTATCGCGGCAATTACAACGAGAGATTTATATGGAACCTCTCTTCCCCTTCCCTTTCCCCCTGCTTCCTTTTCCTCCCTGCTGCCCCATTGCCACTTTAAATTGGCCAGCACCCGCACGAGGCGCGTCGAGTTCAAACGCTGCCAGCCGGCGGCCAAAAGCGCTGCAGCTAATCGGCAACTGTTTCTCTGGATACCCTTTATAGCCAGCGGGTATGCACAACTAGTAGGAAAACAAGGTGATGGATGTATTTTTAAAATTGCTGCGGAAACAATAATTTTAAATCATTTTTTATTATTTCTTCCGTCACTGTGTCTTTATCTGTCCTATAAAAACTCGACTTTCTCTAGAGGAATGTTGCTGAAAATTGGTACAGCTGCTTCTTAGTGTGATAGTAAGTACAAATGTTATTATCACTTGAATCGGAACACTATAACTCTCCCAACACAATTTTCGGGAGATTTCAGTTTTTCAGTTTTCAGTTTTTTTTTCAATTTTTAACAAACTCATAAAATCTTTGCTGTAGTGTGCCTTTAAAATACTGATATGATTTTCAGCAAGCTCGGAGATCTCGATATCTTACATGACATAAAATTTATCCTTAGAAAATTATATATTTATTTTTTAAATTGTTATCTCTGCTCATATTGCAATAGAAATTATGAAATATAAGTTTTAAAAAGTATCTTTTACACTGACAAAATTAATTAAAAATTGAAGCACTATTGATTGTTTGAAAATTATTATTTTCTTTATAAAATAACCCAACTATTACCAAATCTATAATCTAATCTACATATATTGTGTCTCACAAAATTATTAAAAATAAAACTCATCATTCAAAATTAATATTTTTGTAAGTTTATCTAAGGTTTTCTTTTTTACAAATTTTCCAGCTAGAATATTTCTTATCATCTGAATAAATTCAGGATAGAGTATTTAATTTTCTACATTTCATAGCTATTTTTTTCTCATTTATTTCTACGTTTTGTGTTGCTTTTGTTTTGGGCCACAAATGTCGAATTAAATGGATTTTTATTGAAATCAAGTTGCGGGCCAATTGGCCGCAATTGTGCAGCAGTTGATAGAATCTAATTGGCCAAGATTTGGCAAGAGGTCAAAAGAATGCTCAGCTGGCCCAAATGCTCAACCGCACACAGCTGCTGGCCAGGCCAGGCCGGGAAGGTGCCACAAGGTGTCGCAGGGAATTGACTTTCCAAAGTGCAAAGTCAAATAGAGTCGTCACTTTTGTCATCTAATATTAAATTATGCTGGGCTGTGGTGCGTTGCTAATTGGCAGCAGATCTTTATCTAATCGAGCCATGAATTACAATTCCAACTAATTACGGCTACGGTAACTGGATGAGAGCAGTTGTTGTTGCTGTTGTTGTTGTTGTTGCTGTGTTGCATGCCACAGTCTATATTGGTCTGTGTGGCAAGAACGCCTGCCTCGAATGATTTATTCGTTTGTAATTTCCATTGGAGCCCACGAGCTCTGAGCGCCAATGAGTCGATGGCTGATCTGCCAAACGAGGCAAGTGTGTGTATGTGAGTGTGTATCTGTGTGTGTGTGTGCAACATGCGACAGCAAAGGCAAACATGGACACTGATCGCACTGTGTTTGCCAAAGCAGCAAGTAACAAGTACACAGGAGACTATTCAGCTGATCGACTTATAAATGCCCAGTATCCGTATATTCATTCGATTCCATCGCCTTAAATTAAATCAATATCAAAAAGATAAGAAAAAATTATTTAAAGAAAAAACTTGTAACAAAGAAGCGGGAAAGTCGAGTTCCCGACAATAGGACACCCGTTACCTATATAAATAAATATAACATATTTTTTGTTGCATACTTTAAAGCACTTGCATTGCTTGAAACTTAAATCAGCCATTACTCCCGTTCTGCTTGGCCAAACTTGTTGCGATTAGATAGAATGATAGCTTATAATAATCAGGGACCGTAATCATTATAAGTAGGTAATATTATAAAAATTACATAGTAATGATTATTTAAAGATTTTTAAGGATTTTATACAATGATAATAATTAATTTTGAGCGAAGCAATAAAACTCACAAATAATCATTATTTTTAATTTTTTTTTCCATTAAAAATAAAATTTACTCTTAAAAAAGATAAAGTAACAATATTAATCCATTTTTTTGTACGTTTAATGAGTGCACTGGACTTCTATTAAAGGTATATAGTATGCAGAAATATTGGGAGAAAATCCTACACACAAGCCATAAGTTAAAAGTGAGTTTTATTTTGAGCAATAAAAATAAAAATCAGAAATAATTAATATTTTTAAGTTTCAAATTTAATTATTTTCATTATTTTATTGCATATGTATTTTAGTCATTACTTTTTTGATGTAAAATAATTTCAGTAATCATTACTTGCGGTCCCTGATAATATAGATAACGTTAATTTACAAAATCTTCGTAACATTCCAAAAACTATCTCAATTACCTAATATTTTTACTTATTGATCGGGTTGATATTATTAGAAAATGTCTCAGAAATATCAAAAATACCAAATCTCAGGAAAATGTCAATTTTTTGTGTATTTACTCCACTCTATTCGATGGGAAAATGTCAAAACTAAACAAAACTTATGAAGAATTTCAGCAAAATTGTTTGCGCTAATTCAAATAACCTCTAAGATCTAGGTGTTCATAGGGCGAACTTGGCTATATCGACTCTGCTACTGAAGCTGATTTAGAATATATTTATTTGTTATGGTCAAAGAAAATTATTTTTGCCTGTTACACACACATTGCCACACACTTATAAGCCTTGGCGCCCTTTGGCTAATGGGCCAAGCAGAAGGCCAGCAGCGATTTCTGCAGCCAACTGTCCAAACTGGGCCTAAAAATGATGGCCTAGACTCGTGCAACGTGGCCGTGTGACACCGGCAACAGCGTCGACTAATGAAGATGCGCGATGCATCATGACTCTGTGGAGTCAGAGAGTCGTATCCAGAGTATCCAGGGGAATCTGTGGCAGCCAAAAGCCCAGAAGCAATTTTCGTAATCAGAGAAATTCATAAAAATTAAAAGAGTCATTTGCATGTTGTTGCAAGCAGGAGAGACGACGTAACTACAACAAGCCGAGCATGTGGCAAGTTGTGGCAAGTAATGTATGAAGGATTTGCAACTGGTTTGCCTAGAGCAACAGACAGAGACAGAATCAGAGACAGAGAGTGAGGTAGAAAAACAGAGAGAGACAGAGTTAGCTCTCGGCATTTGGGTGTAAAATAAAGGAATGACTAATTTTTCAACGTTTCGACGAATGATAAATGTGGCATGTGGCGAGCCCGAGAGCAATCATGTTGCACTGTCACTTGGCCACAGAGTCACAGACATACACTGCGAAAAAAAGCCGTATTAAAATTTAGTATTTTCGATATTTAAAATGTGTGCTTGATATAAGTCCAAATTACCAAAAATTAGCACAAAAATAAATTAAATATAAAAACTTAAAAAATAAACCAAAATATAAAAAAATAATAATACTATTAATAATAGTCGTAATAATATAATTAATAATACACTTCACAATAGATCATTAAAATAATTGAAATTTTAAACTTAAATTTAAATTAATCTTAAAACTAAATCTGATATTGTAAAGCAATTACTTGATATAAGAACAATGAATCTTTAATCAAAAATGGCTCTAAAGTTACTAGAAATAAGTCACAAAATTCTTAATATAAGTTCGGGACTCAGTTTTGCTTCACAGATCAAGTTCGTAAAAAACTTAAATCAAGCCCTTTAATATTTATAATTTTTGTTTAGTTTGCTGGCTTAGAATTTCCCAAAGGGCACTAAGATTTTAAGACTATCTAGAATTAATTCTGTAATTAATATTGACATACTTTCATACTAACATAAAGGGTTTTAGGCCCATGCTGCTGATTAAGAACAGTGGTGGGCACGCAGTGGCTCCGGGAGCAGCGACTGCTTCCAACTATTTTTCTCTCTATTCAGCGCCGTAAAGTCGCACAAAAGACTTGCTGTTGATGTTGTTGTAGTTGTTATTGTTATGCTCCCGAATTCAGATTTCGTGCCCACCGCTGATTTTGATTATTTTATTAGGTATTGTGAGATAAGGCTTGATAATGATCATAATGTTTAATTCAATTACATTTTATATATACAAATGAATCTTACACGATTTTTAATAACTTATGCAGTAGGCTTAAATAAAGTGGTAGTTCATATTTTAACATGATTTTGTACTCAGTTCTAGAATTAAAAGGAGCTTGAGTTTAAGTAATTTTAGTAATTTTAATCTTAGGGCGAAATCATGTAAGAAATACTTGATTTTTTCGCTCAGTGCAGGCAGCACACCTAAGCTCACTGCCACATACGAGCACTGGAATTGTTGCAACGTCATAATTATCCATCCACATCCACGTCCACGTCCACGTCCAAGGCCCTGAGAATGAGTAACGACTGCGCCGGTAAATGGACAACGCCAAGCTCAATTCCCAACTCCAAACTCGCAAACTTCCAAGTTCCAAGTTCCAAGTTCCAACTGCCAACTCCAAAAGTGCAACTGCAACACACACACACACACACATTTAGCTGTTTATTTCATGGCATATCTCGGTGAGTTCTTTTTGCTTTCCTGCTGCCACAACTTGGAATTTAGTCAAACCCATCAGAGAGGATTGCGAAAAATTTGCATTTTAGCAAGAGACGCAACGTCCTGTTTCCTTTTTGCGCAGCTTAAGCCATTAACCAGACTCGTGACAGAAGCTATGATGGAAGAGATTTACTATACAGCCAACTCCGAGTCCTACCAGAAACATGCCAGCACAATTTCAGAGCATGTGAGAACTCTCTGGCGCATTGCAATGAGAGATTTCCACATGTGCTCACAGACACACACACACACTCGGCTTAAGTCCTTCAATGGCACTTAAAAGCTCACCAATACTTATACAGCTGCTGCTATCAATACTTGCACAGCTTAGACTCTCTTGTAATTTACACTTATTTGCTTATGTCAAGGGGCATTTATTTAATTGAGTTGCATTTATAATGCAAAATATTTATATAAAGAATATTTATATAATGAATATTTATAAAGAACTGTGATATTAGTAAATTTCACTTGTGCATGGAACACACACGGTCAAATAGTCGAACGCTTTTGCTTTAGAGCAGTGGTCGGCACCTACACATTCATATGTTTGCATTGCGTTAGTGTGCATTTTTGTTCGTCTAACAGCGGAATAACAGCGACGTAACAGAAACAAATCGTAGCAGCGACGCGTCGCGACGTGTACGTGAGCGGCAGCGCAGTCGCCACGAAAATTTCCTATGCGCACGAGATAGGGCCGTGCCGATAGCTGCTTTACAGCCACATTGAATACCCAAAACCTCACTATACTTTTTATAAAATTATTTGGATTTCTCCAAATGAAACTTTTGTCAAATCTTTACCGATTACCTTGCGGAATATCAACTTTGTTTTCCCTCTCATTTGATTCTGCATCAAAATTTCATTTATCTAAAAAGTTTTATTTTTTTTTAAACAGTTTTCACTTTTTTATACATATCCCTTGAAATTTTTTCATAAACTTCAATCTGTCATTAAGTTGCCAAAACAAAACCGAATTTCTTGCGGCATGTTTATTTGGTTTGGCATAAAAATTTCATTCATCTAAAATAATTGATTTTGTTTCAAAACTGTTAATTTTTTTCATACCTACCACTTGACACTTTTAATAAATTTAAACTGTTGTAACTTTGACAAAACTTTACCGAAGTCCTTTCGGAATATTCAATTTTTATTTGTTTTCTCCCTTTGATTCTAAATCAAATATTTTCCGTTTAAAAATTTAACTTTTATTCCAACACCATCCACTATTTCCATACCTTTCGCTTGCTTATTTTTAGAAGCTGTCAAATTTAAACTGAGTTCCATTCCGAATGCCAATTTTTTATATTTGACGACCTCTAATATGTTTCTGCATCTGAATATAATTAATATAAAATTTACAATATTTTTTAGCATCTGTCACTTTTTCATACCCTCTTAGTCTCCAGTTTCATATTGTTTCAACAAAATGCATTCATGGTCATTCACGGTGGTCTGAGGGCACGACATCTTTCATTTTGAGCGACCGCAACGATTCAAGTGGCAAGTGGCAAGTGAGTGAAGAAGATGCCCTAAAGGAATCATTTTATAGTCATCATCGGAAGTAGTACAAAGGCCCGAACCGGACTCGGACTCGGACTCGCACTCGGACTGTTGTACTAGCTTGTTGTTTAGTTGGTTAAACTAGTTTAGCTTTTAGTTTTTTTCCTCTGCTTTTGCTTTTGCCATGGCATCGAGCATTTAATGAAGTCATTAAAAGCGGCGCGTGTGGCGCGATCTCAAATTACTTCGCATAACCGAAAATTACTACGTACAGTAACATGGAAGGGAAGTTGAGGCGGAGTAGAAGTAGAAGCAGCAGAGGAGTATTTCCAGGGGTATCTCTAGGTACGAACGCGCCCAGAGAGCTTAAAATAAACGCGGGAAGGGAACATGAAACAAGGGGGAGGGCAACTAATGGAGTTGCAGTTGCGAACTGAAGTTTGTAGCTTCAGATGCAGTTGGCGACTGAGACTGGACTTGAGCGACTGTCAAACCGGTAGACAACAACAACAACTGCAAACAATAACAACAAATACAACCTTCAACGCTGACTGCATCCGCGAACTAATGGACTGTGCAAAAATGAGTGACGCAGCATCAGACGATGAGACGATGAGACGTTTAGAGTTGCAGCCAGAGACGAGAAGAGAGGAGATGAGAGGAGACACTCTGAATCCTGCCGCAAGCAGCTGCCCCACCAGCAACTGCAACTGCAACTACAACTACAACTACAGGTACAACAACAACAAGAACAACGGATGGGACAAGTCTTTATATGCAATGGCCATATTTAGATAAGGTAACGACAAAGTTTTTATGCTCAGCAATCAAAGGATTAAAGAGTATTATGCACTTTTGGTATTGTATGTAACAGACGGAAGTCTATAAATAAAAACATAAATAAATATAAATAAAATAAAAGTTATGGTTAAATTCTTATATGCAAATTGAAATATAATACAGTTGAACTTCCCTAACTCGAATCATCATTGCACAAAGAAACGGTTCGAGTTATGGAGATATTCGACTTAAGTTTATTAGAAGAAATTTAGAAATTCGAGCAATAGAAGTTCAAGTTATGGACGTTCAACGGTATGAAATTATAATAATTTTAATAATTCAATTAAATTGTTTAATAAAAAAAAATTTGTATTCCTTAATTTTTTAAAAAAACTTATAATCGTTACAGTACCTGGTTTACAGAGCATTATCTCGGAATTTTTAAGAGCCAGATCTACCAAATTTATGTGTAGAGTGTTTGCCAATTTTGTTCGTTTTTCAAATTTAACGAAATAGGAAACAGCATATATAGTATAAAGTGTTTTTTAATAGAGATCAAGTTGTGTGCCAGATTTAATAAGCTTTCATATTTTTTATTGCAAATTTATTTATATTTATTTTATATATTTTTGTAAAATATTTGAATATTTTCGATTTAAGTTGAGAAATGTCGACCAACGAATTTAGCCGTAGGTTCGAATCCTGAAAACGTTTTTTTATTTATTTTTTCAGTGCAAATTTCTTTGTATTAATTTCAAACTATTATTTTATTTTAATATACATTTTTATAAATTGTTTCAAAATTTTTGTTTGTATTGTTATTTACTGTCAAATAGCGAATTTAGCCGGAGGCTCGAAACTCGAAAAGGTTTTTTTTGTCTTTAATATTTATTATGAACATTTTTTCTTTTATTGTTAATATTTATTGAAAATTTGTTTAATTATTTTAATTTATTTTCCTTACAGCGTTTCAATTAAACGCTTACTAAAGTTAGTATATTACTGTCGGCCTCACTTGACCAAAAGCATTCTTTTTTGTTACAATGTAGTATATCCATCCAGTTTGTGGCTGGATGGATGCAGAGTTAAAGTAGACGCTGCTTTAATAAAAATGATGTAAAACGCACTGCGAAATGAAATGAAATGCGAAGTGTAGTGAGGGGAGGGGAGGGGCGAGCACTCGGAAAGCACACACGATGAGAGTTAAATTCGTGTTGAAATAAATTAATTGCGCTAACTTGCAACTCATGCGGCACACAGGACAACATTATGTCCTCCCTCTCCCTCCCCCTTCTGTGTCCCTGATACTGGGCCAAGGTCTAGCGACATACCATACGTGTTGCATGCCCCATTCCCCTTCCAGTTGCAGAAATTGTCGTCGGCTTGGAGGCTTCAACTTCAACTTCAACTTCAACTCGCCTGCAGCATCGTGAGTGCCATCGATCAAAGTCTGCGTGCTGTTTGAGTAGTCGCAACAGGCTCAGAAAAAGAGTGAAGAGAGAAGAGAGTAGAGAGAAGAGTAGAGAGAAGAGTAGAGAGAAGAGTAGAGAGAAGAGTAGAGAGAAGAGTAAAGAGTGGAAAACCAAGCGCGGTTTTTGTCTCGCCTCGAGTCAAATGTCCACAAATTAATTTTCTTTATTAAATTTTCAGCATGAAAAATGACGCGAAAAACGCTTCCGCATGCGCAGCAAACAAAATTCAACTCAGGTGTCGTCTCCTACCGGAGTCTAGGAGTCTAAGACCAGCTCCAAACTTCCAGCTCCAAGTTTAACTTCTCCAGCTGAGTAAACTTTAATTTGGCCAGAGACAATGTGCCGTTTTGAGAGATTCGAACCGGTAGCCAAAGTATTTAATTGATGCGCACATCAGCTGCCCAGAGTCAAATTCGTGTTGCCTCACACAAATGCGAAATTCTTCATGTCTCTTGATTAATTTCCACTTAAGTTTTTCTTTGGGTTTTCTCCAACCAGGCAATCTGACACCTGTTGAACTATTGATGGCAGCTATTTGGCAACAGGAAGAATTCATATTGACCAAACATTGCCAAATTGATCTATTGCCAATGCATTAAACCGATGATTTATTCCTCAAGGGAAGATCTTTCATCAAGAGGAATATTTGTAGTGATCCTTAAGGGAACTGAGAAGGAAATAAGCACAGTTTAAATTAAAATTTCTGAATTAATATCACTTTTTGAATGATCTTCAAATGACAATTTATACTTCAATGATCTTAAATATACTAATATTGATCCTAAAATAAATACCATCTATCCAATGATCTTTTAAAACAGATCTGCTATATTTCGATGTATCTTTTTTAATGTCCTCAAATGATATTTTGCATTTCAATGATCTGAAACAGACTCATAATGATCCTTAAAAAAGTACCACAAATAAATAAATGATTCTTAAAAATAGTTCTGATATATCTTAAAATGATCCATTAGACAGATCCTTAGCTAGCGATCTTAGAATGGCGAATAGGAAATGTTACAATGATCATTAAATAATTTTTAATTTAATTTAGTTTTACTTTAAAATGATCTTCTAAATGCTTTTTGTTTTTCATAAAAAAGAATTTAACTTTAAATGAGCTTCAGTAACTCTGATAGATTTTGAAACATCATTAAATGACTTTCAAGATGTTCAAGGACATGATTAATACTTTAACAACAATTTTGCGTATAATTTCTATAGATATTAAATGGCTTATTAATTTATCTAAATATAATATTTGGTAATATTTAATAATATTTAATAATATTTAACAATTTTTAATAATATTTAATAATATTTAATAATATTTAATAATATTTAATAATCTTTAATAATATTTAATAATATTTAATAATATTTAATAATATTTAATAATATTTAATAATAATTAATAATAATAAGTCAATTCAGTTTTAATTTTAGAAATTTTTTAGTTCAGAAATCATTCAGCTAAACAAACTGAACGCTACTTCAAGCTAATTAAGATCAACTATTGTAGCTAAGATCTAAGTAAATGTTTCATTTTCACAAAGAATTAGAACCGAAAGAACTGAGAAAGAAAAGCATGAATTGAAACCGAATGAACTTTAATGAGCCAAATGCAGCGATAGAACTAAGGGGAAAGGGCTAAAGGAAAGATCCAAGTCATTTCCAGACAACTTCAATTAGGCGGAGTTCAATTCAATTTTGGAGAACATTCTCCGGCCAGACAGCAAAAGGAAATAATAAGGCGTAACTAAATAGGCGCTTTAGTCTATAATCATGACACAATTTCCGCCGATGAGAATCGCATACTCATATATGTTTTATAGGGGCGACGAAGTTGTTGAGTTGGTTGACTTGGTTTTTCACTCAGGAAGTTCACATGACTTTTGCCTTCTGTGTCGACGATGACTTTGCAAAAATAATAAAACAGAGAGATGAGAATATATTGGAGCATTAATAGCATTTTCGAAGCTCACAAGAGTCGCGTCACAGTTGAGAGTTCAAACTACATGAAGGGTCTGTGTAAGTAGCAGCCTAAATGATGATGATGATGATGATTCGTAATAAATTTAATATTAACCAGCATTTTGTACACGCCGCGCATTGTTTGCCAAATTGCCAGCATTTTTGGTTTCGGAATTCCATTTTTTTTTTCGTGTTGTAAATATGTTAATTCCTATCACCTTTGTCTATCACTGGGGCAAGTGTCACTCAGAGTACAGTAAATATGACAGGTGCACAAAAGGAACTTAAGGCACTAGGCCTATAATTAAGCTAGCTAAGTGGTGTAAATGCACTATGCTGGGGTGTGTTTACAAGGTATATACATAAGTAAGGTAAGGTAAGGAAGTCTGAACTCAAGTTCCTGTGCCCCGCATAATTTGTGAACAATTACGCTTTGTAATACCATTTAATGACTTAATTTTTAACGAAATGTGTATGAGCACAACCCGTCAGCAAATAGCGGCGCATTACGATCTTATCACAAGTTGTAGATACACCAGATGCAGATACAGATACAGTTACAGCAGATACAAGGGGTAGTCCACTGTCGAGTCAAATGAGCAGCTAAAAAGTTGCTTTCCGTTTGCATACTTATTATATATTTTCGAAATTATAAAGTACTTCAATTTGTTCACTTTTTTACCATTACAGTAATTTTTCTCATTTGCACTTTAAACTCCGAGTATCTTTAGCACTTGCTGCTTTTAAAAATGTATCTTTAATATGTATCTCAATCTTCAGTTGCATGCGATTTTCTTATTAAAATATATTAGTTTTAGATACAGCAAATTAAAAGTTAAAGCTTTGGATAATTTATTTTATCTATTTTTTTTATTTAATTAATTAATTAATTAACTAAGTGCAGTTAACCAAAAGTACTTTTAAAAATTGAAGTAAAATTAAAAACTGAATATAATATTAAAACTATAAATTCTATATAAATCTAAATTTAAGCTGAAAATAAAAAAAAAACAAATTAAATATTTAAAATGTAATAATAATGTCAAACTAAAGACAAATTTATGCCATTATCATTATTGTCTAACTAAATGTCCCATCTATGGGAATCTCATGGAAAATTAACTTTTATTATGTATCTAAATTTTTTTTAGAAACACTCGCGTTTGCTATTATACAGCTGTAGATACAAAATCTATAAAAGTCAGAGCTTATCGTTGATTGTAGTCAAATTTGTAGAGAACTTTAACTATTATTACAAAAGAATATATTTTCCCTTAACCACAAATTGTCTTTTTTTTGCTCTTTAAACTAACAATCTCAGCTTTGTGGCTTATTTTTATCACTTCTTGCCTCGGCAAATGTATCTCTAATCTGTACCTCAATCTTCACTAGAAACACACAAGTTTTCAGTTACCAAATATCGGCTCATAATCGTAATCTTTCCATCAAGCAGCCCAGCCCAACTCGTAAATTCCTTGATGAGCCTTTTTGGGGGCACAAGTAATGTTCTATTTGGATATATGTATGTATGAAAAATACCATAGAATATGCTTAATATTCCCATGTCCTTGGCTAAGTGCAAAATGGTAAGTTGAAAGAGAGAGTGAGGAGAGCAACAACAACAACAAGAGGAACAACAACAATTTGTATTTGCAAATTGCAAAAAGCTTTTAACATTATCTGAATGGTAATCTGATCCGATTATCATTGACTGGTCACATAACCAGAGTATCCACAGCGAAAATGCCCCAAAGCCACATTGCACTGCCTCATAGACCAAGTTACCAGTTTAAAGCCTTAATCCATGGCGATGTCATTAAAAGTATTTAAGAGCCATGCAACGACTTGAGACAGAGACAGCGACAGAGATTGAGAGTGGAGAATTGAGAATGGAGAATGGAGACAATTGGCAAAAGTTGTTGACGTTGCGTTGACTGCGATCCCAATGCATAATCGTAAACATCACTTTGCATAAGAAGAATGCTCCATCAATTGCTGAGTGAGGACTAGTCTTCGGTCTTCGGTCTTCAGTCTTCGGTCTTCACTCCTCTCGGCTTCTATCTAAAGTGATATTAATTAAAAGATCATTTATATCAGTGCTCATAAAATAGCAAAATGTTAACCGCCACACGAAAAATGCTGCTGACATACGATGGCCTCATCAGTGCCACTCGGAATCAGTTGCCGATGAGTTTGAGTTCGAGTTCGAGACTGAGTAAGAGGAAGAGGATGAGGCTCAGGATGAGGATGTGGATGTGGTTGGGTATGTTTTTGAGGATGTGTATGGGGACAAAGACAACAAGTCGGGACAGTTAACTGGAGCGTAACGAAGATTTGATGCACTAAAAAAATATATATTTTTTAAATAAACAATGAATGAAAAAACAAAAGAAAATAGTATTGACTTGCTTGATTTCAGATTCAACTAAAATAAATCATAATATATTTATAAATATTTATTTATATTTATAAATCTCTTCTAATGATTATAAATATAATTGTATATAGGAATGACTAACAAAACAATTGAGGTATTATTCCCTAAGTTTTAATTAGTACATTTTTAGATAAATCCAGAGAAAATACGTAACATTTTGGAATTAAATAGAAAATATGTTACCATTCAATATAAAAAACTTTAGTTGAATTAAAAAGATCCTTCATTGTCAGAGTCAATATGAAGAATATTAATAAATTATGAATGTAAGATTATAAAATTTATGAATTTGTCTCAGATATGTTGTGTGAAAATTTCAGCTTTCTAGGTCTTACCGTTTGGGCTGCACAATGATTATTGAGTCAGTCAGGACAAAGAGTTTTATATAAAGAAATATATAAAATCTATAAATGCATATTAAAATTTCAAAACATTTTTTAAATATCAAAAACAGTGAAACCGATTTTACTCGTGACATTTCCTGTGTCTTCACAAAATTATAGTGCTCCCTTTGGTAAGGGCATAACAACGTTGTGGTCTGAGGCAAAGAAGTTGTCGCTCAGCGCGTTGATATTTATTGATACTGACAATGAACTCTGCACTGATGAGATGGCAGCTCCTCTTTGGCTTCTTATCCACCTCTTCCTTCTCCTACTCTTCCTCCTTGTCCTCTTCCTCTTTGTGCTCGTCCTTGTTGTCGGCTGAAGATGACAAGTTATGCAAATCGTGGAGACACCAAGATCAAAATAAACTATACGCACAGGTGAGTGGGCAGAGGACAAGGTCGTACAGAGAGAGAGAGAGATAGAAAGAGGGGGAGATTGAGTGAGGGAGACAGGCTGTTTAAAAGGAGTGCAAAAGTGAAAGATTGATGGCAAAATTACTTGAAATGTTTGTCGACCTGTGGTCAGTCTATACTCGTTGTTGCCTCCTTCAAGATGTGGCAAGTGGCAAGGGGCAAGGGGGCAAGTGGCAGGCGACTTAGACAAATGTCGCGACTGTCTGGGCCAAGTTCTGTTGATCAATCTGCAACGCCTACCCAAAAACGCAACCATGGCACTGTGGTAAAAAATCACGAAGTTTTTGACTTAAACTCGACTATACTAGTTAGACTAAACTAGACTTTATATAATTTTAATGGAGATCAAAACATTTAGATAATCCTTAAAAACTAAAACCAGGGACTGAAAAATAGAGATTCTATATAAGAATGTCGAAAAATATCACTTATAACACGAAAATTCAAAAAAAAAAAAAAAATTAGGAATCCAAAATAAGGAATCAAATAATTAGGAATACAAATTTACGAATCCAAAATTAGGAATACAGTTATTTGGAATCCAAAATTAAAAAAGACAAAAATTGGGAAAACAAAAATTGGGAAAACAAAAATTAGGAAAAGCCGAAATCAAAAATATTTTATTAATAATCGTGCGAATTTTTATAAATTATGATTCCTAATTTCTTTTTTTCCCAATTTTGGATTTTTAAAATTTTATTCTTTTTTTTCTCTTCATTATTAAAATTTATCAAAAAAGTTTCGGAACTCGTATTAGGTACCAAGAATAAATGTTATTGATAAATATTTCAACTACAAAAATCACATATAAGGACTTATGCAATTTTTGTTTTTAATACAGCAAATTGTTTGTTAAAACAGTCAATAAACTCATATCTCAGATTTTGAGGAAAAAAACTACAAATAATATTTAATATTTATTTTTATTGAATCCTTGAAAAACAATGACTAAATATGAATAATAAAGTAAATTTATTTATAAAGTAATTATTAAATGTGATTTTTTTAGATATTCCTGCTTAAAACATACATATTTTCATTCTCTCTTCAGTATTCATATTAAGAAAATCCAAGCGTTTTCAATATACTGAACAACAAAATATTACTTTATGTTAAAATATCGCGCTTTTTTACCATAGTGCCCTGGCTTAGTTGTCCTTCTGCCTGTCGTAGAAACCTGTCTGTCTCCAGTGAGGCAGGCAACGTGCCTCGTCTTGTGGCAAGTTGCCTTTGCCTACTTTGTACCTCGGACTCGGACTTGGACGTGGACGTGGACTTGGTCTTGGTCTTGGGATGGGCATCGTCAGCGTCAGCGTCATCGTCATCGTTGGGCTGGGCTGCCTTCAATCAGTCGAACGCAATTCGAGTTGACAACATGTCGCAAATGCGTGCGGCATGCGGCAGAGTGGGGCAGAAGGGGGCAGGGTGGGGCAGATGGGGCATAGTCGCGACTCTTCACTGACTATGTTACAACATGCTGCACTCTTATGATTATATAGATTATATTGCCTGGCCATTCTTCATTCGCTTCTTCCTTTGCCTGCCACATGTAATCCGCGTTCTTGCAACGTGCCCCTCCTGTCTGTGTGTGTTGCACAGTGATTGAAAGATTGAGTGCCAGGCACAATTAAAGTTCTGTATGATGTATGTACATTGTACATTGTACATACAGCAATTGTCGCAGTCCCAATTTGGCATCCAGTTTGTTTAAAGCAAATGCCTTGCAACAGGTGCCTCTTTCTCTTTCTCTGTCTCTTCTTTGTGCCACATTAACGATGTGGCAACCAGATACGTCTAGGTGCCATATGGACTGACACTTTGAGTTATCTATCCGTAATTGATTTGCTGCCCAAGTGTCAACTATTAGCTGATCTGCACATAAACATAAAAAGGGACGTTTAATTCTATTTAAATAGATCACTTAAATAGACAAATAATAAATCTTTTTATTGATGTAATTTTTTGTATTATACATTGAAATTTGCATGCATATTCTTGAGTTACTTTGAAAGGTATACTGAATATATAAAGAGATAATAAAAATATTAATTGTAATAACTTATTCGATATTAGAATAATTTATTAACCTTTAAATATGCATTTGATTAAATAGTTGTACAATAAGATTATTTAAAAAAGGAAAATAGTAAAATGTATTAAAAGAATAATAGTTTATAATTTTTTTAACTGAATTTTGTATGCTCTTTCTTTAGTTATTTAATAGTATACTGTATTTAAATAGTAGAAATTGATATTCGATATTCAATATTTAAAAAGTATTAAAGAATTAATCTATGTACTTAATTAAATAGCTGTTTAATGACATTATTTAAATAGGCAAATATTAAGTGTAATTTTTGAATAATTTACCTACTATTTGTTTTATTTGATTCTTTTTTTTTTTTTTTTTTTAAATGACGGAAAGTATATATTTTTGCGTTTCATTCCGAAGAACTTAAAAACACATGTTTGACTACATTGACGGGGGGAATCGAACCCAGCTTTTTTCAAACTGGAAGTTCTACTTATGTGACAGGTCGGCGACTCTAACCACTGAGCTACCAGACCACACTTATTTGATTCTAAATTCAAAATTAAATGTTAACTTATTAGTTATATTAAAATCATAAAAGCGCTAAATTTAAAAGAAAATGTTGGAAAAATTGTAAATACATATTTTTGGTTAATTATTATTATTAATAAAATTTTGTAATAATATAAGTATATTAAGTATACTAATGTTTTTGTTTTAAATGTTTCACAACATTAAGAAAGTTTTAAAAAAAAACTTCGCATTAAAAAAACTACCATAATTTAAAATTTGTTATTTAAATTGTTTTAGAATTTTTTGTTATTATTAAATTGTCATAAATAATATAGCTAAAATTTTATACATATTTAAAATTGCTTAGCAACTTTATATTAATTTTTTATTAAATTGCACATTAAAATAATTTTCAATTTTTAAATTCATATTGGACTATTTAGATCGAACTTTGCAGTAAAGATAGATTTGCATTCTAAATTATAAATATTTCAAATACATATTTTAAAATGTTTAGTGTTAGTTTTAAGTACTAACTTTTAGATATCGACTTAAACACAACTTTTATTTATTCCGTGCCAACTTTATTCCCAGAAGTTTTCGAACAGGAAGTTTAAATGAATGAAAATTGCATAAGTTAAATATATTTATCTTCGAGATAAACTAAAGTACAAGTACTTCCCTGTCAGCTAAGAGACAGGGAGAGAGAGAGAGAGATAGAGAGGAAGAGACAGAGAGAGAGGAAGAGAAATCCGCACATGCGTGTTTAGGAAAAGAAATCATTAAATACATCACTCTGAGAGACGCTACCAAACGCTTTTCAATGGCCTTCAGCGCACACCTGTCCACACCTGTGATCGTTGAGGATTCTGAGCAGCTTCAACCGGGGGAAGGGGGCTGAACAAGTTGGCCAAGACGGAAATGCGCTGCATGTTGCCAGTGGGGATTTGCGCATCTAAGAGATACATTTGGAGGCATAAACGAGGCGGCTTATTGACATGACAATAAAATGTGCAACAATCAAAATAACTAGATTAACAACAACAACAAAAGAACATATTAAAGCAAAAGACTTGGCCATAAAGAAAAGAAGCCGATGAAGAGCTTGAAAAGTCGCAAATCGCATTTGGAAATGCACAATAAAAATTAAACTTAATAAAAAGTAAAATAAGAAATGCAGTAATTTGAGATTATGTTGGCAATATGCGAGACAGCCCACAACTTGGCCAAGTTCAAGTCGAAATCGTTGCCAACTTTGGCTGTAAGACAAAATCTGCTAAAGGAAGTTAAGGGAACAGACAAAAGAAGGAGAGAAAGGGAAGTGAAAAAAGAGTTGTTAATGAATGGCAACGACTTTTGTTGGTAATGACGTGTTGGCCATAATGCCCCGACTGTGGCTAAGGCGACGCTGATGACCACAACGTTGACACTTTGGCTGATAAGCGAGATAAGAAAGGTTCAAGACATCAAAGTCCTCGCTACCATTTCAAAAAGAGAAGCAGCAGAAGAAAGAGACACAATTAGCCATGGCTCAAATGATTACACTTAATAAAATAATAAATATCTGCGAGTGAAAGGCAAAAACGTCGAAAAATGTGAAAATATTATAGAACTTGTCTTAAGCACGAATGTGAAAACAAGTTAGTTAGAAAATCTCTTCTCTCGAAAATATGTGTGAAATTTAACAGCTCACAAACTTAAATGGCCAAATCAAGTTTGTTAACAGGCCGCAATCAGAGCGGCTTTCCTCAGGAAAATCCCTGCAGTTTTGACAGAATTATGACAGTTTTTATGACATTTACAGGGTATCTAAAAGCCAGGCTAACGTGGACTAAATACTTAAGCCAAAGTCAGAGTCAGAGTCAGAATCAGAGACAAAGCCAAAGCCAAAGCTAATGTTGTCTGCCTTGTGGTCAAATATTTGACTTTGATTTAAGCCGTAGTTGAACTTGCAGCGCTGCACTGTGGATCAAAAATAACAATTCTTGGGGAAAAAATTTCATGAATATAAGATAAAAGTAGAAGGTTTAAAAATAACCCTAAAAAAAAAATATATATATCGAATATTTTTGTTTCTAAAAACTAGTTATGTAAATCCAAAATGAATCAAGTTTTTTATATATTTTTTAATAATAACTATAGCATATATCAAGTATTTCCAAAGCAAAATATTTAAAAGAAAACGACATTATAAATGCAAAACACACGTAAATATTGACTTGTAAAGTTGTGACCAACTTCAAACTTTTATAACTTTGTCAAATCTGAACAGATTTTCAAGCGGAATGTCAATTTTTATCATTGTTTGGTCTGTTGATTCGTTCTGCATTTAAATATTATAAGTTTTAAATATTTTAAAGCTATAAATAATTTTATAAAAATATGTGTTTTTCCTTTTAAGCCAGTTAATTTATCTTTCTTTTCTTTTTTTTTTTGAAAGTCCAAAGTTTGTATTCTCAAGTTTTAGCATTTAATCAACTCATAATTTACTGAGCTTGATTCTGCAAATTAACAACGATGAGCCAACTAATTAACTCGATTGATAGTCAAAAAAATTATAAAATTAAAGAACATTAAAATCGCTTCCGGCAAAAACGATTTGTCGATTTTTGGATGCATTTTTAAATCACTAATAGAAATTATTTTATAATTATATAATAAATAATTTCTATGCAAAAAAAATACCCTAAAATATCGAAACAATTTCTAAACAACAAAAATATTAGTAGATTTTATGCTTAAATATAGAGCACTTTGCCCCATAGTACCTTGGACGGCATTTGCCTTTGACCATTGCACGGTGCTGGCCACAAGTGGAGGAGAAAGGGGAAAGGGTATAGTTTAGGCTATGCTAAAATGACATGCAAGAGACAAATCATGATTTGTAGTCGTTGAAGGAGAGAAGAAGAGAGTGTAGAATGAAGGGGAGAGTGGAGAGGGAGAGGGGAACAACAACACGTTTACAGCTGCGCCTTTCGAGCGTCAACAATGAAATTGTCAAGTGTTGAAAATAAATTTGAGGATTTCGTGAAGATTTACTTATGCTAATGAAAGACACTTGTCACAAATATCCACACATAAATCTCTCTCTCTCTCTGTCTCTATCTCTCTCTCTCTCTCTCACTCACCCTCTCTCTCTATCTTTTAAGTCATTATCCATGCGGCATCTTCTTTAAGTGCGCACAACGTTGCCTTGCATAAATGTGTTGCAAGCTGAAGTTGCAGCTAGAAAAAAGTTGGCTAAAAGTGATACTGGTCGAGACGGGCCAACAACTCGTACTAGCGAAAAAAGTACCGTAACAAATTGCCAAGTTTAAGAATTTGACGAGAGATGCAAAACATGAGCGAGAAAAAGAGTTGTTCGTGGAATGGAAATGGAAATGGGGAATGGGAAATGGGAAATGGGCATAGAAATGGGCATAGAAATGGCTATAGAAATATCTATAGGAATGGAATGGAGTTTCGAGTGTGGAGTATGGGAATCGGTGTTGGCAACACTCATTGCACATGCACCACGAATACCCACATTAATATTTATGAGTGTTCAAGTGAAATGACAGAATTCATCTGTTTGTTGTGCGCGTTTTGCTTCAATGCCAAATGGCAAAAAGTGCAACAAGTTTTGAAAAAAAAAGAATAATTTAAAGAAAAAAAATCAGACTAACATTTACCCTGTATTTAACGTTAAGATATAAACTGCTGTTAGAAACTTTTACTTCCCATGCTATTTTTTATTTAAAAACTTGAGGCAAATATCTTGATTTGTATCGGGAACTTAAAAAGTACTTAAAAGCGGTGAAAATATCTTGATTGTAAAATCACTCATTTATTGTTTATTTTTAATTTTTAATTAAAGCTGTTTTACTGATAATTTTTATGTTGTTTTAATTAATGATTTTTATTTATTAGTTTTTATTTAATATTTTAAAAAAGACATTTCTATATTTTTTTTTAAAGCTGTTTTATTTAAGAAAATTAAAAATAAAAGATTTAATTTTGACGAATATTCTTTATTTAAAAAACCTATATATTTTATCGTGTTGTTATTTATGTTTTAATTTATTTTATTTTAATTAATATTTTTCATTTATTATTATTATTTTTCTATATTTTTTATTAAAGCTGATTTATTTAAGAAAATCAAAAATAAAATATTTAATTTAGACGAATATTCTTTTTTTTTAAAACCAATCTATTTTATTCGTGTATAAAGCTAAGTTTAAATAATTTAATCGAACTGCTTTTCATTTCATATTTTAAAACTGCAGATTGAAAAATATAGATTAAGAACTAAATAAATAAATAAATCAATATGAAAAAAAAATCAGAGTAATATATTTTAAAATGGCCGTTTAATTTAAGGGGGTGCCACAGAAATCGCTTTCGCTTGAATTTCACTTAAATTTGTATGAATGAACTAAAGAAATTTAAAGGGAATGAATAAAGTTGGTAAGAAAAGGTTTAAAGTTGCCTATAAGATTGCATTAAACTAATATTTTATGTGATTATAAGTTTTAATAGAACTTAAGTTTTATCTGAAAAATCGCTTTATTTCATTATTTATATATATTCTTTTTTATTTATTTTTTTTAAATTTATTTATATCCAAAATAAACTTGAAATTTCACACGTGCATTTAATTCTAGCGCCTTTTGAGTGAAAATGCTGAAACAGGTAAAACACATACAACAATCTAAACACATAAATAGGAAAGAATCTTCAACTTAAACATAAATTGGATAAAACAATAAATTTCTAAAATACAAAGATGCATATGTAGCGCTCTCTCTCTCTCTCTCTCTTGTTCGCCCGCTCGCTCGCTTGCACTGTCGCTGGGCAGCATAACATAATTGAGTAATTAAACAAATTGCGCTCAAAACTGAGAAAACGAAACCTGTTTGCACTCGAACTCAAGCGCAAGCCATAGAAACAGGTCCGAGCGAGCAGAAACGTTTTGGCAAATGAAACGAACTGGGAAAAGTGAACAGACGAGTTCGGTTGCAGCATGTTCGATTGCAGTCGCTCGAGTGACAAACATTCGGTGAGTGCAACGACGACGACAGCGACGACGACAACGCGCTGAGTGAAACGACGCGCTGCGTTTGGAGTCAGTTGATTTTTGGCGCTCGTCAGACAAAATTCGCCGTCGCGTCCGCGCGTTTTGAAATCTTTCGCCTTCGGTTTGTCGACCAGCAAAATAAATACGCAAAAATCGCAGAAAACCAAACCAAACTCTAAATTGAACCGGTCTATAAAAAATTAATAACAAAAAAAAAATAGAAGAAAATTGTATTAAATATTGTGTTGTCGTGTGTTGTGCCTAACAGTGCCTCAAATAAGTCAGCTGCCTCCTTTTACCAATAAAACAAATTGCATTTACAGTTATAATAAATACACACACACACACAGTTACAAATTATTCAAGTGCCAAAAGTGTAAAAAAAATTTAGTGTAATTTTTACAACACATAAGAAAAGTGCAAAAAAGTTTATAAATAATTTACAAATATTAAAAAGCAATAAATAAATATTGCAAATTTGTTAAATCATTGAAAGTTAGTTGGGAAAAGCTGCGACGCCTGCGCAGCTGCAAATTCTAATTGGATATTTGTTCGTTGTTGTTGCCGTTAGACAACAGGAAACGGAAGCGGCTGCACGCCATTTTGTAATACCACCAGCCACAAAAGGTAACAGCATTAAGAAATCAAAATAAAGTTTATACATTGATCTGGTTTATGAGCAAATATTTCAACTGTAATTAGCCAAAAAAAAAAAATAAATAAATAAGTAAAAAAAAGATGACAATGCCAAAAAAGCCGCAAACTTGCCCAAATTATGTCAGTCTCTCAGTCAGTTGGTTTAAGCCACAAACAACAACATTTGGCAGATGGACAACAAGTGAGAACAGTTATTATAGGGAAGTGTGCCGCCGTTTAAAATACACTGCCAAAAGTGTTGATCGTTTATGTGAACCAGTTTGTCTAATCAAATTTTTGACGCTTAAAATAAAATTTAATTTAAAAAAAAAGTATACAAAGTATTAAAATAAAATTTATGCAACTTTAAAAAAAAATTTATTTTAAACTCAAAAATATTTCTCAAATAAAATATATGTAACTGGACTAACGAAAACGGGCTTAATATAAGTAAAATAAATAATAAAAAATTTAAATATTTAAAAATACAGAATATTTTACAAATACAAATACAAAAATATTTTAAAAATACAGAAATTTACATTGTTGTTAATAATGAATAAAATAACAAATTTTTCTTTACACTAGTTACACAATCTGATCTAATACCAATTAAAATATTATACGAGACGAGTTCGATTAGAGCAATAAAACATTAATTCTATAAAATTTAATGATTTTATTGACAGATTCTATATAATTTTTATAAAATAAAATGTTACTGAACCAGATACACAAATATATAGTAAATATTTGTATAAATTCTGAGATTTTAATTTGGATTAAATATGTAAAAAATAAGGAATCTTTTCAGTGTTACTAAAATCTGAAAAGGTTTTTTTACACATTTCTGTCTATCATTTGTCAATCTGATGGATGTAAAATTAAATGGGCAAGTTGTTAGTCTGATATTTCAACTTATAAAATATGAAATATTCTTTTTTTTTTTTTTTTAAATATTTTGCCAACATTTTCAACATGTAAAAAATCAACCAAAAACAATGCCATCGCTTATTTCAACCACTTATGAAATTACATTATTAAAATATAAGCTTTCAAAATAGGCAGCAGCAACCTCAAGTTTAAACCAATTGGTCAAAGCACGAGCTGAATTCAATAAGAACAAACATCAAAATCAAATCAAATTTCTCACGCATGCAAAGACAATTTACAAATACCCAAAAATTACAGAGCATAACACGAAAATTTTAAACGACACTTTGACATTATTTGCAATTTGGCTTTTGTTGTGTCTTAGCTTTGTTTTGGCTTGTTTTGGCCTGGTTTATCTGTTATCTGTGCTTTTGTTTTGTATCTACTTATGTATCAGTTGTTTGTGGTTTTATAATATCCAATGATTAAATTTGACAGTTGACAACTTTGCTCGTTGTTGTCTGTCATTTAAATGTGTTAAATGTTGTTGTTGTTTGTGTTGTGTTAAATTGACAATTCAAGTGGCGTTTTACATGCCACACACACACACACACTAAACAACAATAACAGAAACAAAAACAAAAACCAACACTCGAAATAATCGACATTGACCCAATGTGCAAGTGTGTGTGTGTCTCTGTGTGTGTGTGTGTGTCCCTGTGTGTGTGTGTGATTGTGTGTGTGTGTTACACGCCACTTGATGTTGGCATAATAACAACATTAACTAGAGCAACAAACAAATGACAACACATTAGGCCCAGTTTACAAGGGCGTGATTTAATAGCCTGCCTTTATTTTTGGTCTTTTACATTTTTTATTTTATATTCAAGTCAGCGTAATTTCAACTTTGTAATAATTATAACTTCAATTTGAAGTAAGTCAACTCTGAGATTTTTAAAAATACGAGAGAAAAAAAAATATAAAAGAGTTGGAAAAAAATTACGTTTTTAAAATTAATCTTTTTTAAGGAAATCCCTTTTATAAAATATTAGAAACATTTTCATTTATTTTACTTGAACAAAATTGTAATATCCTAAGATAAAGCTTCGCGCATAAGATATATTTTTTTTTATAATTTTTTTATATTCAAGTCAGCTAGGGAATATATATATAACCTCGATTTGAAGTAATTTAACTCCAACATTTTTAAATATACGAAAGAAAGAAAAAAAATTTGAAAGAGATGATCAGTTTATATTAATATTTTTACATGAATAAAATTTACAGCTCCTTAGATAAAAAGAAAACAAAAAATCTGCGTTTTTTAAATAATTCCAAGATTTATTTAGAAATATTCTTTTTTGTAATTTAATATCCATTTACAAAGAAATCATTATTATTTATTTTTTAATTTTTTTTTATGTATTTTTATTAGTTCTTAAATAATAATTTAATTTAATATACTGTCAGTTATTTAATGGCAAACAAATCTCACTTAAAGCCAACTTATGTTTTAGCCACAGCTGTGAAATTTAACCATAGTCAGCTATTCTATTTTATTATCTGACCATTATAATGATTCCAGCTGTGCCGAAAAACTGTAGCTAAAGATGTAATGAACTTTTGGCAAACAGACATGAATATTAATTAGATTGAAGCTCATGCTGTTGGCCAAAAACAATAATGATATTTGGCCCGAAGCTAGATGTCAGTTGGCTAAGAACACGTGCCAATTGCATTAACATTAAGATACTTGGGCAAAAGTTAAGCCAAAGTCAATGAAACATTAAATGACAATAACTGAAATGAAACGAGCTGATTATTAAGTATACGCAATGTGTGCAAAGTTTTCAATTAGCCAGCAAAATTGATAACAAATGTCAATAGAAATGTGTAATTAAAATCATGACAATAGTTGCAAACAGCAGACACTGCTTGCCACAAGTATACACCCAGACAGACAGACACTAAGCACCCCACATGTGAATGTGGCATAGACATCAAGATCTCTCTCTCTGGCTTAAACAAAAGGTGTCTGCCATCCGTCTGTCCAACTGTCCGTCAGTCTGTCTGAAGTCCCTTTTAGCTACTTAACCACAGTCTCTCCCCTTTCTCGATTCATTCATGAATTCAGGCTTTGTTTTTTAGACACACATGAGGGTTGCATGCAGATTGAATCATGCATCCCTCGTGGTCTTGGCCAAGTTCAAGTGCAGCTTGTAGCGGCTTCCGTCCGTCTACAGTTTACAGTCTAGACGCTTTTCTGCCCCAGACAAGAGAGCTCAGAGTTCAAGACAAGAATTGTCGCAAAAGAAGAAATACAAAAAAAGAAGACAGAAAGAAACGTTTGCAATTTGAATAAACATTAGACAGAGAATGGAGACAATGAGACAGACTGATAGACACATAGACAGTTAGATAGAGATGGAGAAGGAGTGAGAATTATAATGGCTTTGTGGTCATAAATTAACAGCACAGCAAAAGAATATGCCGACCAAACGGGCAACTTTTATCAGCATCTAAATAAATATATACACAGATAAAGATACAGATACATTTTGAATTAGGTTAGGATAGATAGATATATGTATTGTATAAACAGACAGAGACGTCAACGAGTTCGTTTATAGAAAACAGAAAAACGCGGCTAATTTGAATTAAACGAGACAAAGTATTCAAAGAGAGCCACAGTTATCCCTCTTCCCTCTCTTTAGTTCTCTTCTTGAGTCAGCTTCAGTTACGTTTATAGTTAAAATAATAGAAACAAGATTATTTAGTATTTTTTTTTGTTAGTTTCATAATTTTTACTTAATATCTATTTAGCAATACATATTAAAAAATTTAGCTTACTATTATCATATTTATTATGTTGTCAAAAACTTGTTTAAAAAGCCCAAATGACTCTCGTTTCTATTATTTTTACCATGACTGTATGTGCTACGTGCCACTTGCTACGTGTTGCAAATAAATATTTTTGGAAATCTAAAAATTTCTTTGTCGGAAGTCGCCGAAAATCTAAAACAACTCAAAGATATTTGTTCGTGCGCTTTAGTTTTGGGCTTAATTTGCAGTGCTTTGAATTTCTTCATCTTCATCTTGTTCTTATTCTTATGGTTTTGGCCTTGTGCTCATATAATTGCACTCTATGTAATGTTTCAGCTTGTTGCATTTGGCCAACAACGAAACAAAAACCGGAAAAACTGTGAGCGGAAAAACAAAGTTGAACAAAAAAAAGTTTTCTTTTAGTTTAGGTTTTTAGGCACGTTTAACTTGGTCTAAATATTGTCAGAGTACAACAAAAAAATAATTTAATAAATAATAAAATATAACAATTGTTTAATATATTTAAATGTTATTTTTAACTTTATTAATTTTAATTGCTTAGAATTTAATGAAATTTCTTGGAGTTAATAAATAGCGAGTATAAAATATAAATTGAAATTGTTTTTTAAATAATTCGTTTTTGATTCATGACTTGCTGAATGCTCGTAATTCTTAGAAAGCTTCAATATGAGTTCCCACAGTCGTTGACTATGCAAATTGTCGGCTTTATCTAATCGTTGAAGAGGGACAACAATTTAGATCAGAAACGAGTAAAAAGCAAGTCAACATATATGAAGTTGCGGCCAATATTGAAGCGCCTTATGGCTCAAACAACAACAGGCAACAGACCATGGCCACAGATACGGATACTCAAAGAGTGGAAGAGCAGGAAAAAAGTCAGAGAAAAAGAGAGAGTGAGAGAGAGACCGAAAGAGAGCGAGTAGCTGCGGCAACGCCAACGACTTTGATATGGGCTGATGATGAGCTCTAATTTCGAAATTATACCGAAATTATTGCCGACTCGAAGGTGGAGAGAGAGAGAGAGAGAGAGCATGTGAGGAGTGAAGGAAAGAGAGAAAAGAATGGAAATAAAATTGGAAGAGGAAATGTACACAGAAAGAAAGCGATCTAAAATTCAAGTGAACATTACTGAATTTTTTGAGACTAAATGTGATTAAATTTAAATAATAATCATAATAATAATAAAATAATACATTTAATTTTAAAATTTTAATTCAAACATTTTTAACATAAATATAAATTTTAACTGCTGTTTTAACAGCTATAAAAAGATATAGTTTTAGAAATTTAGTTACATTTCTCAACTATCATCTTTAGATAATAGTTTAATTTATAAATATATTTTTAGAATCAATTTAAATTAGTTAAATTATTTGTTTGCTTCTCTGAATAGTACAGGATGTTATTTTTTAATTTAAAATATCAATTATTTCGTAATTAAAACAGGCAAATAAGCCTAAAATATTTAGTTTTTATAAATAAATTAAATTTTTTTAAAATTCTTATGAATAAAACAAAGATTATAAATATATTTTCTGAGGGCAAAAGGTACAATATACTAGTATTCAGTACTTCGTATTCGGCTTAAGAATAACCGAAATGTTTGACACAGTTTTTTTATTAATTAAGTTTATTTCGAATTGCCAAATTTATTTTCTCAGTGTATGTCTTCAGGTTCAGGTTCAGTTTCAGTTAAAGTTTCGGTTTCAGTTGCGTTGTCTTAACTTTAAATTGTCGCTGCCTTTTGAGCTGTTTATAGTTGTTGTAGTTACTGCTCTTGTTGTTGTTGTTGATTCGCCATATAACAAGTTAATTTTCATGTAAATTTCTGTTTTGGGCCCGGCTTTTTAAACAAGAAGAGGAAGCAGAACAGAGGAACAACAACCGGTTAAACATAATCACTTAATTTGCCGATTGTGTGCGTATCTCATTTTCGATTCGTAATCGTGGGCGCTGCTTTAACTTTAAGAATAAAGGGAGACAGCGAATATAAAATATATATATTCAAATGAAAATAGGGAAAAATCTGAATCTAAATTGCCAGCCAAAAACGAAAAGTGTCAATATTATTAAGTGATGATGTTCAATATGTTTTCAAGTCTGATAAACGACTTGACACACGATAAGGAAAACCAAACAAAAGAAATACAACAAAGACAGAGACAGAGAATAGAAAAAACAAGCCCAGCTCTAAGCCAAGTTGATAAATTGTATGTGTATTTATGTGGCTACCAGAAAATAATTTACCAAAAACTAAAACCGGCAGCAGCGAGCAAAAAAAGCAAGGCCAAAAAATGTCTAGAATAAATAACAAACTTGCTAAAACAAAAAAATGAAAAGAAAGAAAAGAAAAGAAAAATATGAAAAGAAGACAAAACATTTGGCAAACAAGCACACACAACAAACAAAACAACACACACAACAAACACAACACATAACAAAAAATTGAAACAAATGCTGAGTTATTAGCGCCGACTGCGACGCTGACGGCAACGTCGACAGCGGCAGCGGCGTCTGCGTGGGCAGCGCGTGGGGTCAGTTGGAGGCGGGGCGGATGAGAATACAGACAGACGGACAGACAGAGACAGAGACAGACAGACAGACAGTCGCTTCGGTTTCTTTGTTATTGTTTTTATTTTCATTTTCATTTGCTTTTTATGCTGTTTATTCATGACTAGAAAAAAAGAAAACTAAACTAAAAAAAAGTGGAAAAGCTTGCAAAAATAGCAACACGTGAAAACCGCAATGCAACAAAAAAAGCAAATGCTGTGCGGCAACAACAAACACAACAACAACAACAACAACAACAACAACTGCTGCAAAAAGAATCTCTTGCAAATGACGAAAATAAAAACTAAAACTAAAATGCAGCCCCACTCACCCAGAACATCAAGTTGCATGTATTGCACCAACAACATGCGCACAAGACGCGTGGGTTGCTTGAGAAGTTGCCAAGAATTAAAAAATATATAATTTATATACATAAATAAATAGCGTTAAGCTCGGGCTTATAATAATATGGCAGCTTTTGAGCACTCGAAACCAGAGTGTTAAAAGTAATCTAAAAAAGAAAAAAAAAAAATGTAATCAAAACATTGAAACACTTTGAAATATAGAAATGTACCTTAAAGGAATACAAATGCATAAAAGCGACTCTAAATTCATTTTTAGAAGCAATTTAGAGTTAAATAATTAAGTTGGAGCAATTACTTGTATTAGAAGTGATTTTAGCAATTGGAGATAACAAATAAAGAATATTAACTTAAAAGTAAATGAATTAAATTAAAATTTCTTATTTTATACATTTAAAATTAAATATTAATGCAAGAAAATAAAATATAATAAAATATTATAAAATTTAATAAATTTATATGTATTTATTGATTTCAAAAATATTAAAAGACTCACAATATATTTATAAAAAGTATTTTGGAAATGATTAAAAATGCTGAATGAGAAACTAAATGTAGAAACGACTTCAATTTCCAATCTGCCATTTTAAATACAAACTTTTATATACCAAAGCTGTTTCTAATTAACTACATTTTAAAGAATTTGTCAGAAGCATTGAAAAAAATAGTGCTAAAAAAAATTTCATTTGGCTAGCATTAAAAAAAAGTGCTAGTGAAAATATTTTTTAATTATCATTAAATATGAAAAGTAATTGAAATGGTTCGGTAACTTTAAGTAATAATAGTTTAAAGTTATTTATTTTAATTACTATTCCTACACAGAAAGTTCTTGAGGCAACAAGCAAAGTACTCAAAAAAATAATAAAAGTTAAAAAAAATGAATAAATTCAAGTTAAGTATAGTGAATTCTTTTAAATTGTGAATTTGATCTTCTTTAGCTGCAAAAAAAAGCAAAAAACAGGGAAGTAATATAAAGAACTGCACTTGCCACCCTCGCTTGCCCATGTCTGTCTGTCTGTCTCTGTGGTCTGTCTGTCTGCTCTGTCTGTCTGTCTCTCTGGTCTGCAGCATTTGTTCGTATGTGTAAGCATGCATTTATGATGATTTTAAGCTCGGCAAAGCATCATCAAGCAACCCAACGACCAAACCGAGCAAACGGAGCCAACGGAGCCAACGAACGGATCCGGAGGAGCGTTAAAGCAGCTTTAACTATAAATAAAACCGAAAGGCAACAATAGCCAAGGTGGAGGAGGAGGAGATGGAGTAGGAGATGGAGTAGGAGATGATGGGGGGGATACAACACACATGTGAATGCATCAAAAGTTGCACTGAAATTGAGACTGAGAACGGAGATGGAGACTGAGAACGGAGAACGGCGAACGGAGACTGGAGACTGGAGACTGTTGTGGCAGAGACTAGAAACTGTTGTGGCAGCGCACACGCAGCAAAAAACAACGCAAAATAATAATACAAATAACTATAGATGCATAGATAGCGAGCGATAGTTAGATGGACGAGGCAAAAGGATGAGGATGAAGATGAAAAAGAGGTTGAGGTTGAGGATGAGGATGAGGATGTGGATGAAGTTGAGGATGTGCAGCCGTTGGCAACATCGTCATCATCATCATTGTGTTTGTTGCTGTTGTTGTTGGTGATCGCGAGGCCGTTGCCATAATTGTTTAGTTAGCTCTCGAGACGCGTCCAAAGCGCCCGCCTTGGCCCATAGTCTTAGCCTGAGCCTGAGCCTTAGCCTTGGCCCACCTGAGCAGCAGTTGTTATACCCGCTACTCACAGCTCCTAAAGGGTATTCTGGCTTGCTGAGCATGCATGTAACAGGCAGAGGGAGACATCTATATACATTTATATACATCTATGCTATACAAATTGTGTATTTCTGATCAACAAATGAGTTGATTATTTTTTCATCCTACTGTTTACAGATTTTCCGAAACTTGAATCTTTTTCGGAATTTAACAGATTTAGATAAGTAATATTTTTTGTTCATGATTTTAACTGTTATGTTATTTAGCATTTGGATTTTCTTTATTTTTTGGCGACATTAACTTTTTTTTTTAATATTTGCGATAGTTCTCATACTTACCCCTTACGCTTTTTCAAAAAATTCAAACTCTCATATCTTCTCTAAAACTTAACCGATTTTTGTGTTGAATATCAATTTGTTAGTAGTTTGATCTGAATATCTATTTATTTACCTAAATTAAAATATATGTTTTTTTCTTAATTTTTTTTCTTAAATTTCACATATTTTTTATACCTACGCACTTAAATTTTGTTTAAATACTTTCAACTCTCATAACTTTGTCAAAACTCAACCGATTTTTACACAGAGTGACATTTTCTTTTCATGAATTGACGTCTAAATTTTTTTTAGCACTTAAATATTCTTAATTTGGATTCCAGCTTTTATAATTTCAATGAAAATTATCTAATTTTTTTGAAGAATATTATTGATTATTAAAATTTTAAATTATATATATTATAATAAAATATTTTAATAATAAAAATGACCATTTTTTTTTAAATGAAAAACAAAGGCCTTATTAACCTGACAGACAACTATTATTATTGATTATTGTGTGACCTCTTTATTAAAACGGCATTTAAAACTTGTTAGTGAGGAACATTTAAAAGTTTTTTGAAACTTTTTTATTTTTAAGTAATTATTCCTCCTCCTTATTTAAAGGTTTCCAATGCGATATTTAATGTCATGCCGAATGACGAAGTAGAAATACTACATAAATACTGCTACCGGGTATCTTGCAGTCGAGCACACTCCAGTTTGGCGTTCCTCTCGTTGCTGCTCTTTTGTGCAGTCATGTGCGGAGCCAAGTCAATAAGCGGCCTGGGCAAAACGCCAACGCCAAAGTCGAAGTCGCAGTCGATGCCAAGAACTTACTCCCTTTTAGCCACGACTGCGGCCAATGGATGGTGGATGGGATGGATGGGATGGATGGGTTTAGGCCAGGCTAAAACCTGATTATGAGTGGCCCCAACATGTTGTGTATTCTAACACGATGCGGACGCGTCGCGTCGACTTCGCTTCGTCTTCGTCTTCGATCTGGGCAAACAAAATGCGTCTTTAATGCAAACATGCAGCATGAAGCAGCTTCCTTTGAAGTTGGCTTATTGGCCAGCAGACAACAACAATTGTGGAAAGTGGAGGAAAAGGGGGTGGGGAGGGGGTTCAGCTTGTTGCATGTGCGTACAAAACTTTAAACAGGAATTTTAACAACTTGCTTTGTACTTTTGCTTGTTGCTCACAACACAACAACGAACAACAACGAGCAACAACAGCAAACAATAACAACAACAACAACATCTCATACACAGCTACAACAACTGATTTATAAAGAAAATTTCTATGCGTCGTCGTCGTCGTTGTTGTCGCTGCCAGAGCCCAAAAAGGAAATGCATGCCGAGGCCGCAGACTCAGACTCCCAGGTGAGCGACGGGGGAGGCAGGTAGCTGTAGAGGAGGGGGAGGGGGTAGAGGGGGAGGGTAGAGACGACTTAACCGCGTCTGCATGCCAAACAACGTGCCAACAACAATGACGGCGACGACGACGACGAGCGCTGCCAATTAGAAGATTTCATATTTTTTTTATATCTATTTATTTATTTATTTAGTTTTTTCTTACATTTGTTTTTTACTTTTGTCACAATGCAATTCAATTAGACAGACCGACAACAACAACAACAACAGCAGCAGGCTGACAAAAGGTCAAAGCATGACAAAGTGACAGTTTCATAGCTGCCAGCTTGAATTTTTATTAAAAATTTAGTAACTAAATTTTAGAAGTTACAAGTTTTATAAATTTATTATTTTCCAAATATTTTTATGTTGCTTAGAAAATAATTTATTTGTTTTTGGAAATATCAGAGTGACAGTTTTATAGCTGCCAGCTTTTGTTACGACTTAATATGCTATTTTGAATTAATATCAAACATTTTCTAAATAAATTTAATATGAATTTTTTATTATTTTTTTTTGTTATTGCTTAGAAAATAAATTATTTCGTTTCTTATTTTAAAGTCATAAATTGTTGTTAATAAATTTTTATGTAAGAAATCGTATGTATTACATTTTGTTTTTTAAAGATTAAAATTTATTTTTCAATTTGAAATTTCAATGCGAATTTTTTATAAGAATTTAGTATCTTCCAATTATTTTTAAAATGCTTAGAAAATCAGTTATTTGTATTTAAAAATTGCAAAGCTTCTATTCTTATTTAAATAATTTTTAATTAAATAGATTTTTATCTAAAAAAATGCTCTATGAGATTAAAATTATAATTTCACTAAGCAATTTTGAATTTTAAATCGAATATTAACTGTCCAAATTTAAAGAGAATTTTTGCATTCATGTTATTGGCATAATTTCTTTATGATGACTTACTTGAATCAATTTTGAAGACTTCACTTGTTGCCCAGTGAGTGTTTTTATCTTCATATCACATAGCTTTTGTCAGCTTGCACAAGTTTATTATACTCCTCTCTTTCATAGATAACACAGTTTGTTTGTTGAAAGTTTTAATGAGAACTACGCAGGGTTATGTGAAAAAATAAACCCGCGACCCTGGTTATTGGCTATTTTATGGGTTATAAAATATGATAGTCTTAAAGTTTTATAACCTGTTGTTGCTGTTGTTGTTGTTGTTGCAAGTCAGCTCATTAGTAGCTGCATGGCAATGATGAGCTTTATGACTGAACATCCATCACAAACATATTTTGTGTTGGTCACATAAAATGGATGAGGTCAAAGTTGAGACAGTTGAGACGGAGACGGAGACGATGACGGCATCATCAAAAGGCCAACGTCAGCTGTTTTTAGCTGAAACTAAACAGAGAAGAAATATGTTTATTAATATAATAATAATTATATGCAGAGAGAGTCGAGACTGTCAGACTGGGGGACAGACAGACAGACAACATGTTGCGTTATCGCGATAATTAACAAAAGTTTTTAGAGTTTTAAGAGTCGCCCCCGGCGATGCCAAAAGTTGCCGACGTTGCCGCGCCGGGTGGTCAGCTCGTATCAGCTTTTAAACTTGGCTTAAAAATACAACAACAACAGTTTATATCTCTACTCATTAAAAGTGCTACTTGCAGCAAACATTTTAATTATGGATGCGAAAATGAAAGACGCACGCAATAAAATGATGAATGCGAAAAGGGGGCAAAAACAACAACAACAACTACAACTACACAAGTCAACAAGGTCAGGGCTAAATTGGGCCAAAAATGTTGTCGATGTTGCCATATTTAAATTGCATTACAAGCTAACAAATTGTGTCTGCATATTCTGCGGACATTAATGTATTCTTATGTTGTGGCATCCACATCAAAATTGTTACACATTTCACATAATCATAATCATAATCATGTTGACTTGACTCAGAAGTGTTTTGGCCATTGAGATGTTAAGCTATCGAATGCAAACAGTCTAAACTCAAGTGATGACACATCTTGAAGATGCGTCATTCGATGCCTTTTACTTTGTGAATCCAAAGGTAGCAGATACATTTTGATCAGTAGTCAAGATGGAAGTAAATATGACAGAGGCAACAACTTAATAAAAATACAAATATAAATAAATAAAAGGCAAAACTTGGCTCTGACTTATGTAAATGAATTTTCTGTGGTTTTTAAACTTTGAGAAATAATTTATTATTATTTATATCTTCATCACTCTAGCAAATATTTTTTAATAATGAAATCATGTGAATTTTAGAGATGTTCAATAATATTTCGTTTGTTTTACAACCATTTTGATCAGTTTATGGTAATTTAAATTTTTTAAGACTTTTTAAAGAAATTTGCTTTAGTTTTCTTCATTTCTGGACTGCTTGGAAAACATTTTTTGAATTAAAAAAGTTTTAAATTAGTTGTTAAGGTTTTTCTTTTGTTTCAAAAATAATTTTTAAATATTGATAAGTTAGAGTGTGTCTTGATTGATTTTACCTTTAATATAGGAAAGTTTAGTTGGTTTGTCAATTTTGTTATACAGAAGTTTGACAGTATTTTGATTAATTGTGGGTTAGTTACGCATAATAAGAACTATAAACAAGTTTAGGTGTTTTTTTTTGTGTTTTTTCTAATACATTAAAAAATTTCTGATTGATATTTTGAACTTTATTCTGATTAAATTTGATTTTAGTATTGAAAAGTCCAGCAGATATTTAATTACATTTTGAATAAGTGTTGATATTATTATTAAGTTTTTTTTTATTTTGAAATTGTTTTTTTAAATATTTCAACTGTTTCTAGTTTTGGAGAATTTTTAAAGCTATCAAGATTCTTACAGAAAAGTTCTTATTAACTTCGATTGTTTTTAAGATTGCTGCAAGACTTTTTGACTGTATTTGTATCTTTTTGGAGAGCTCAACAGCTTCTTAACTGTTTTCAGTTGCATAGCAACAAGCATTTTACATGCTACTCACGATATACAAAAAGGCAAGTAGCTTTTGTTTGCCAACTCGTTACCTTCACAATTATCTGTCTGAGAGCTGTCACAATCGTGCTCTAAAAATTAAATAAATAAATATTAATAAACGACAAACAATAAGCATGACAATAAATGCCACAAGTTGCGGTTCTTGCAAATAAATCCAAAGAATCAACCGCAACAACTACACAAACAACAACCACAGCAACAACAACAACAACTGCCTTGACAGGCGACAGCCAATCGAAGTGCAATTCGTGCTGTTTGCCCCACTGTCCGACTGCCCACTGTCCATTGCACATGGCACATTTCGCCCATTGATCAGACCCCTGGGCCCAAAAGAGTCCCCAACAACGGAGTCAGAGTCAGAGTCAGTTTCAGAGTCAGAAACACCTGTGAGCTCCAATCTCTGTGTGCAAAACGTGTTCGCACGCCAGCAACAAAGCGTCGACGTCGCTGTCGGCGTCGCTCGTCAGCGTCGGCGTGACGGCAACAATAGGCAGACAACATGACCTTTTTATATGGCCACACACACCCAACACACAACCAACACAGACTTTGTTGTGGCTACGACGCACTGTGGGGCCTCAATGCAAAAAACTTTGGTAAACATAAATAGTCTGTCAGCAAAAATACTGAAAAATAATTTTCACGTTCGTACTTTGGGGCTTTATTTGAAATAAAACTAAGCATTGATTAATTATTTATAATATTTTATTGTAGCTTAGAATTAATCCTTGACTACAATATGATATATAGCTAGAGCAGCGAAGGTTTAAAAATGTACAATTATATTAAGTTTTTTTAATATTTATTTAACTAACTTCAAGGTTTTTGTACATATAATATGTAGATATTCAAATTTATTTAAAACTTATCACGCTGTTAAATAAAAAATCGGTTGGTTTTTGAATTATAATAATTAAAGTTATGAGTCAAAATTTAGCTGCAATTTATAGCTATTTATATTAAAAGCGCTAAGAGGAAATATGAATAATATATGAAAGTAAATTTGAATAAAGAAATTTAATAAATTATAATACGAATATTAAACCCGTAAAAAGCACAACAATAATAAGCACAAACTATATTAAATTTTTGCCAAAAACTTAAAGTGGTATTTTGTAGCCTAAGAAGTTTTTAGAGTTTTTAAGGTTTTTTCTCTATTAATTTTAAATAGTTTTTAATAAATACGCAAATTAATAATATAAAATATGTTGCAAGCTATTTGAACTTATTTACTTTTAAAAAATCTTAAAAAATCGGAAAAATTAAAATTAGTTTAAAATACAACAAATGATATTTGCAAAAGAAAATGACAAAAGTATCCACTGTGCGACGACCCTCAGATCAAAACACACACCCACCCAAAAATGAAGTCACACGGCGAAGAAGCGCAAGCGGAGAGTCAGTGAGAATGAGAGGGAGGTAGGAAGAGGAAGTGAGGGGGAGGAATGGGGAGGGAGAGAGGAGAATGGGGGCATAGTGCAAGCGACTTTGGGGCAGCGGGGGCAGCATTGCCATGCTCATAAAATTCTCGCATGTTGCCTGTCAAACCGCAGTGACAAACACACGCACCGTACCAAGATGAAGAAGAAGAAGACGTTGACATTGCGGCATCTGCAGCTGCTGCAACTAACTCCACTCCCTGCCCCCTTTCGGCCCCTCTCCTATTACCCGCCTCGTTGTTGGCTGCAATTCCTTTGAAAAATTCCATCCACCAGTTGCAGCAGCGAAACATTGGCGCAGCTCTTGTTTGTTTTTGCTGCAGCGCGTCTGTACACTGAAAAAAATCAATCTAAAATTCAAGTTCGAAACTTTCGATTTAACACTTATTATTTTTGGGTATTATATGTATTCAGACACAGCTAGAAATTGTGATTGAATTTGGATATCAAGCACCTTTTAACTAAAAATACAGGGCATTGTAAACTGAGGAGTAACCTATCTAAGTTAGGAATTGTAAGCAGTGGAACCTGCCGGCTCTGCAATTTCGAGAACGAATCTTCAATGCACATACTAGCAGAATGCACTGCTCTATCTAGACGTAGATGTAGTTTTCTAGGAAAACATGTCCTACCGATGGAGGACAGAGCAGACCTCAACTCAAAGGGTCGCAGTGCAGATTTCCCCATTACAATAATAACAATAACATTAGTAACTAAAAATTACCAGCAATAAATATGTAGGTATATGTTTAATCTTTTTATTTAAAAGTTTCAACAATCCAAAGATCCCTTTTAAATTTGTTTAAATTGAATTTTCTATATTTCAAATGTTTTTGAATTTTATCTGCTCTTTTTTTAAATGAATTGAATTTAAGTTGATTTTTTCAACTGAATATGTAATTCCGGAATACTTCACGATATATTTAAAAATTTGCCTGCAAATTTAACATTTAATAAGAAAAATAAGCTTAAAATAATTGATAAAGGTTAACAAATTTTTTTTAAAACCCTGACAATTCAAATATTTTTTGAGAGGGAAATAAAAAGACGCATTTTGCACTTTAAAAATAACCAAACTTTTGACTTTGTTTCTTTATATTTTTAAATTGTTTTTTTAGTATTTATTTTTAATTTAAACTTGTGTATTTATGTATATTTTAAAATCTTATTTTTTTCGTACAATTTTTTTTAGCTTACAAAATAAATAAATAAATTGTAATTCTCAATTATTTTTTTTTTGCTGTGTATCCATAATGTTTTTATGATGACCCACGGCACAGCTTCAGCTGCCTCCTGTTGCAGTTACCCAATTGCCACTATCTCTCTCTCACTCTCCCTCTTCGTCTCTCTCTCTCTCTCTCTCTCTTTCTTCACACTCGCTGTCTACGCTTTAATCCGCTGCAAGTTGTCTTTATTTTTGCTACTCGCCGCAATTAGCTGCTTTTTGCCCCCTTCCAAAACCACAACTATTCTTAGCGCACAATGACTTGTGGAGCGACAAACACACACACACAGTTGGGGGAAGCCTTTAGCAGACACTGTGGCAAGGCATAAAAATTAATTGAAAAAAAAATTATGCAGCCAACGCGCGCGCTCAAAAATGCAATGAAATTTGAGCATCGATTGTGGGTCACATGCGACTCGTCGACAACAAAAAAAAATAATAAAAATAATAATGATAATAAAAAAAGCAGGCAACCACTTAGCAGGCAGCTGCACCACCATAACCACCATAAGCAGCTCCATCTCCATCGCCAGGTAGAGCGTCCAGTCCACTGCAGTCCAGAGAGTCGCAATCCATTTCAATTGCCGCGACCCGTTTAAGATTACGCAAGGCGATTAGCGCGGCAGCTGGAAAATGTTGCATGCCCCAAAGTGGCTGCCACAAGCAGCAGCAAACTTGTTTATTAGATGTGCTCCCATATTCTATGTGCTACTATCAGCGGCACGTGCCCCCTAAAATAGCTGTCTCAAATAGCGGCACGTACACAAAATTCTTTCTTGGAAACTTTGTGCGCAAAAAACCAAAGAAAAGAAAAATTATTTAAAAATTACAATTATAACTTGAGTTATATTAATTAAAAATCAATGTTACACCAAATTGTCAATGTCAGCTGTCTGTTGCAACCAAAAAAAAACTTGCAACTCTGTCAGTTTATTTTGCAGCTCTTTTCTTTGCGCTTATCTTCAACTCAGCAAAAGAAAATTTTGTTTAAGCTGCACAACAAAAAGGGAGTTAAATAAAAGTTTTAATTTATTAATCAGTGCATAAAATGACAAATTGTCAATAGAAATGAGTCACAGACAGGGGAGGGAAGAGTGAGAGAGAGAGAGCGAGATATATAGTGTGGGAGGGAGCTGGCAACAATTGTGTGGGAGGAAGTTGGCAGCAGCTGCAATCAACTTAACTCGACTCAACTCAACTCGGTTCAACTCGAGATGCAGACACTGTGCAAACAAAACGCAAAAGCTAACAACTAACAAAGGCAGCTTGATTAAAGTCTGACAGACTTAGAAACACCCTACAGCAGATGCAAAAAATTTAACAGTTTTTGAGGTATAAAAGTAAACTTGGAGAAAGATGAAAAGAGCATTGCAGTTAAATTTAATACCCAGTTCCAACTTACAAGAAGTTTACAGAAATAGAATAGCTACACTGATAAAAAAAAGGATCTAAAATCAAGATTTTGGTCTCAGAACTGAGAACATTGGTCTAAGAAATGCGTCGAGAACATGAAAATCTTGAAGTAAGAAAACACATCTTGATTCTAAGAACATTTTTATTAAGACCAAGTTCTTATTTTTAAGACCATAAATTCTCTAATATTTTCAAGACCACAAATCTTATTATAAGAATAAAATGTATTATTTTTTTCAAGATTATGTGTTCTTGTTTTAAGACCAAAAAGTTTTGAATACTCAAGACAAAAAATCTCAAATTAAGATTAAGCTTCTTAACAATTTAAGAAGCATGAAGTAAGTTTTAGTTAATTTGAGGTCTAGTAATGTCGATATGACACTAAACAACAAAAATAATACACAAAACACTTGCAGAAAGCAAGAAGCATGGCTCGGTATACAGCTGTTTCAAGAGATGCCAATCTCTATCATCAGTACCGTTTGCTGACTTGACCAGCGATCCAAGCCTAATGTCATCTTTGAGAAGCCAGAACCAGTTGTGAATTATTGGTCTCAAGAAGTGAAACAATTTTAAGATTTTTGTTCTTATTTTAAGAGAAAAAGATCTAAGTTCTAAGATTTTTATTCTTATATTAAGAACTTAACCTTTTTTAGAATAATATTCTTAGTTTTAGTAATTTGGTCTTAAAATGGTCTTATATTAAGAACAAAATATTTAAATTTGAGAATTTTATTCTTATATTAAGAACTTAAGATTTTCAAGATTAATATTCTTAGTTTTAGTAATTTGGTCTTAAAATATTCTTATTTCAAGAACAAAATATTTAAGATGAATGTTCTTGATTTTAGAAAGTGGTCTTTTTTTTCAGTGTAGGACAATTATTTCTAATATTTTAAAATTATAACATTTAGGCCCTTTTTTTCAATGTCTAAAGAAGGTGTTTGATAACTATTGAAAATAAATTTTAGATACAGTTTATATGTACATTAAAAAAACGTCCCTTAATACATAATAATCACTATAGACTTTCCTCTTAAATCTAATTAATATTTCTAATTAAATAATATTGCTGATTTGTTTATTATGAATAAAATCTAATCGAAAATTTTAAAATTCTATTAATAAAAGAATAATTAAATTCTTCTCAAGGGAAGCTTTTTTTGGTTTAAGGTTTAAGGTTTTCTTCATATTCCCTTAATCATAAACTAGTATGAATTATATTAATAATATGATTCTTTTTGAATTTTTACTTTATTTTAATTAGCATTCACTAATACACAAAAAAGCCAAACATTGTATTTTATAAATTTGTTTAACTATCTCAATCTAATCAACTCATTTTTTTTTTAACTATTTATATATTTATTTATTTAATGTCAATTCAGAGCAGCTGTCATTTAAAAAGTTAAAATAATATTCAGTAAATCAATACGATATTAAATTAATATGAATTATATATAAATTAATATTTAAACTGAAAGGTTAAAAATAATATGAATTACAAAATTAAATTACTTTTCTGTATCAAGAAAATACCTTATGGAAAGTTTAAAACTTAAGAAAAAAATAAACTAAATTTTTCACATTAACTTTTCTAGTGTGGAAAGAAATTAAACTTTACTTTTATCTAAATAAAATTTTAATTTAAATTAAAATCTTTGCTTCTAAAGCTGCATACCCTATAAACTCTTGTTTTATACCCTGGACAATCATGAAATACACTTTTATTTGTCAAACTTCAACACTCTGCAACAAAAGTTATAAAGTTTGTAGATAACAAAAATATTATAAACATATAACAAGAAGAGTTTAACTTTAATATCTACTTTTAATCCCTGTTTTGTAGGGTATTTAAAAAGCTAAAACTGCAATTGCACCAACAAACACACGCACACTTTGACTAGTTACATGTGTGTATGTGTGTGTGTGTGTGTCGTAGTCAAAGTTGACTCTTGACGCATTTATTTGCCCCTGCAACACAACACAACACACACACAGCCTCAGCTTGCCACGCCATGTTGCAGTGTGGGAAAAGTGGGCGTGTCCAATGGGCATTAAACGGTATTTCAACTTTAGCTTAAGCTGCCTTTATTGTTGTTGTTGTTGTTGCCGTTGATTTCATTACATTTTGTTGTTGCTTTTTGCTGCAATTAATTGACGAGCGACCCAAAAAAAGAGAAAAAAAAAAGGAACATGTAAAAGAGAGAGACGCGTATAAGAGAATCTAAAAGTCAGACAGGCAAACAAACAAACAAACGACAGGAGACATATAAACAAAGAGGGAGACAGAAAGAGTGAGGAGAGGGAGAGAGAGAGAGAGAGAGAGAGAGCGAGGTCGACGTCATGATGTGAACTTGTCTGGAACTGTATCCATATCCTGTCGGACTTGTCATTAATGGAGCCGCCCTAATCAACCTCAACTCAACTCAACTCAACTGAATCCGACTACAGTCATGACTCGCTGTTGTGTCCACACATCTTCATCATTAACTTGGCGGCCTGGCAAATTGATTCATTAGTCAAAGTGACTCTTATTTAGTAAATAAGCCGCAGTCTGTCTGAAAGGAAGTTTCAACAAAAACACAAGGGCGTCGACAGGAATTAGACAAGGGGGGCACAGTAAAGCAATAGGATTAAGAGAGAGAGAGGGAGAGGGCAGCTAGAAGTAGACAGGAAAGCATAGCATTGGTGGCTTTGAATCTCTAGAGATTTTGTTGGCAATTAACTTAAAAATATTCAAACAATTTGTAACATTTTAAAGGTTTTACTGCAATTATTCGCAGTTACCAATATTGACTGTAATAAATACTATATCTTGAGTTTTCAATTAAATTATTAATTTATTTGTTTATATTAATTTAGTTGCTTATTTAAAATATAGAAATTTTATGTAAAAAATAATAAAAATTAATTTTATATATGCAAAAGTTTTTATGCAATTTAAAATTTAATTTATTTTAAATATCAAGTATATCATTTTTCGGTCTGATCTTAAAATTCACATATTTCGTCTTCCTTAAATTTATTTCAAATTTTAAAGAGACGTATTTATTATTGGGTAATTTTTTATTAAAAATAAATAAATTTAACATGCATTTTGAGCTTTTTTGTTAAATTTAAAAGCGAATTTAAGTTTAGTGTCAGTGATTTTATTTTTCAACCCTTTTCTTGGAATATAAAAATATAAAGAAAATTATTTTGGTATATGTTTCTAAATAAATAAATAAGTTTTATTCCATGTCTTTTTATTGAATAAAAAATAAATTAACATAAATTTCCAGTCACAAGACAAAATTTAATTATATTAAATTAAAGTCGGCTCGTTGGTCTAGGGGTATGATTCTCGCTTCGGGTGCGAGAGGTCCCGGGTTCAACTCCCGGACGAGCCCAAAGGGTTAACATTTTAATTTTTTATTAACATAACATATGTTTTATTTAGAAATTTATAAATAAGTTAAATTTAATTGAAACATTTCTCTTAATAATCATTTTATTATTTGAGCTTTGTTAACCCCTCTAAATTCACTCTCAGCTACGCCCATGCGTTCGGCTGCAGGATCGAGATTTGCATTCCCTTTGGCTGTGTTTGACTTTAGCTGCGAGTCATTTATCAAATTGCATTTGATTTGTTAATTAAATTCTCTATTTATGCTTATTAAGTCCGGCTGGCCATGTCGTGCTCGCATATCAAATGCTAAACACGCCCAGATTATGGCTTAGACGAGACTAGACCTGGCCCCCAAACCAGTTTATGGCCAATCTCAGTTCAGTTTTTTTTTTCTTTCTGTCTTTTTTGCTGGTCTCCCACTGTTATCAACAAATAAGCCGCATTGTGTCACATTTTGTGTTTATTAGCCGGGCCTATTCAATGCTTATATTTATGGTAACAGAAACTATTTTTATGGCCAAACGAAGTTTAATGACAAATAAATGTACGCATTATAGCACTATGAATTGCTATGCTCTCTCTCTCTCTCTTTCCCCCTCTCTCTCTCTCTCTCTTGTTGCCAGCGGGGTGTATCAAAAAAAAAACCTGTTAACCCTTTTGGGGCATCGTCAACTTTTACTCCCACGCAATAACCGTTCATTGGCCACTTGGCTCGAATTGGTTTCTGTCCGCGATTTTGGCCAATTCCCAGGCACCCAACACATCTGATATTGGCCAACAACTAACGGCTGCACCCTACGCATTTATGGAAAACAACGCAAAATCTTTGTTTATATTTCTTTTTTTTTTATTTGACCGTTTTTCTTTTGGCCATTTGTAGCTGTGTCTGTTGACTCGATCTTGTGATTGCGACTAATGACTGCGTGGAAAACCAATTGCCAGCTGGACAAAACTAATTAGCACTCACTGTACTTGTACGCGTATTCGGCATTGTTAGTGAAAGTCCCAAAAGGAGGTTTTCCAATTGCGGATTTTCTTCTTATATGACTCTTTAGTTATTTTCCAAGTATTTCTTGGTATATCCTATTAGTGTTGAAAACGCATAAAGACGCAACGAGAAGATTTATTATCTGTAGATTTTCTTATATGACTTTAATGTTTTATTTCCAGTGTCTCTGGTTATAACTCATTAAAGTTATGAGGGAGTTAAGAAGGCGTTAAGAGGCTTGAGTATCTCTTAATTTTTCTGCTGTTTCTGCTGGCTTTAGAAAAAGCCTTCCGCAAGATTAGAAAACGATTCTTTCTTTTGTTTTTTACTGTTCTTATATTTTTTATCTAAAAAAAAAGAAGTATTAATTGGATATTATATCTCTTAAATGAATTTATTAAAAGAATTGCATGGAAAAGCTCTTAAGATATTCAAATTCATTAAACATTTTTGAAAAAATAAAGAAATTTACTAAATAAACATTTTTAATTATATTTTTAATCTTATCTTTAAATGATCATAAAATGTTATGAGTATCTAATAGAACGGCGGTGAATATACCAGAATGTTTCACAAATAATTAATATGTATTAAGAACAAGTTGTATATTTTATTTATTAATTTTTCTTAGCGCTTTTATTCCCCATGAAAAGCTATGAAACTCACATAGAATGAAGTTGATGATACCAAGTCTATGAATTAGAAAGTTCATTATATACAAATTTTAAACATTTATTTTTTTAATAATATAAGAATCTCGCTTAGAATTTTTTGCTGTATCTCTCAAATATACAACATATTAAATCTTAAGTAGAAATATTTTAATAATATTTTTACATTTTAAAAATTATTTAAATTTTTTTATTATTAATATTAAAAAATCTTTTAGAATTTGTTCTGTATCTCTTAAATACACAACATATTATATGTTCAGTAGAAATAATAAAAAAAAAATATTTTACTTTTAGAAAATAGTTTACAATCTTTTTTAATGATATTTTAGAATGTTTACTGTATCTTTCAAAAACCCAACATATTAAATGTTTAGTAAAAAATAATTAATTAATTATAAACTAATTTTTTTACTTTGAGAAACTCATATACCAAATGCCGAAAATACCAAAAGTACCAAACTGCCGCACAATTAGCCAAGTATTTTCATACTTTTACTTTCGAGACTCGCAAGCGCTTCAAACTGCAGCTATCAGCTTGTAACTTGTGGCAATCGCACACTGTTCGCTATCTTTATATGTAATCTATATGCATATATTGACAACAACAACAACAGCAATATTGACAACAACAACAATCACAACAACAACATTTTCAGAGGCGGTAACCAACAACAGCAACAACAGCAACAACGACAACGAGTGTCACCTTTTGCGGTTCTCAGCGTCCGCTGTCATTTGTAATTTTATACGATCAGCTTTCGATTTGGCCCGAAGCCTGAGGTTAAAAATTAACATGGCCAACGCGGCGATAAGTAGAGATTGCTATTGGTATTGCCAACTACCCGAACTCTCAGTGTAATTTGTGTGGTTTTGGCAACAAAAAATATAAAAAAAAGGGAAAAATTGTGAAGAGTAAAAAATAAAATGAGAGAAAAAAAAGTGAATGCAATTGATATGCTCAAAGGCAGAGGACAACGAACGGACGTTGAAAACGGATTCAGATGCGAATTGGGTTTGGTTTTGGGTTTGGGATTCGTACTCGGATTCGTGTTCGGATTCGAGTTTGAGTTTGGATTCAGATATGTATTCGATTGTCAAAGCCAATTGTTGGGCCATGTAAATGCCAAGTTTGTCAGTGTGTTTGTGTGTGTGTGTGTGTGTGTCTTTACAGTTGCCTGCGGCTGTTATGAACTTCTTCCTTCCCTTTGCTTCTCTTCTTGCGCTCACAATCTTTCCTTTCCTTCTGCTTTATGCGATATGAATTACACAAGTTTCCTGGCAGCATTTTTATGGACGTTTTCCTCTTTATTGTTATGCAGCGGTGTGTGTGTGTGTGTGTGTGCGAGTGTGCATGTGTTGTGTGTGTGTGTGCATGTGTTGTGTGTGTGTGTGCATGTGTCGTTATAATATAATAATTAAACGAATTGCCAAAGTGTGTCCGCAACAGACGCGCGTCGTTCGTCAGGCCCAAACAAACTGCCTGCAGATATTTGCATAAGTTAGAGATGGCAAAAACTGTGTATAAAAAAACAACAACTATCACTTTAAGATAGTTTGTCAAGCACTAAAACTAGCTGCAAGAGGTATTTGATATTAGAGATGGAAACTGTGGATATATCAATAGATTCATGAGCTTATTATTTTAATATATTATGAGTTATATTAGTAATTTGCAGAGAAAAAGATACAATACCTATGAGCTTTTGATAATTTTATATTACGTCTGATGGCAGTAAAAATTTCTAACACTTTCTATATTTATGATTTGATCAAAAATAATAGATTCTGGGCACGAAATGTCTTTAATATTTTATGGAGTTCGTTACTGCTCTAAAAAATAAATATTTGATGCACTTTCAACAATTATTTAATCATTGCAAATCAAAAAATAAAATAATAAATATAAATAACTTGAAAAACTCCGTGTGAAAGAACGTTAGAACTTTTTCAAGAAGTTCTTGTTAATATAAAACTTATATACTTATAAACATTGAAGATTTTTTTAAGAAAATACTTTGAAAATTATAATTTTTTATGAAAAAAAATCTAAAATTCACCTAAGCCCAAGTTAAAGTCCTAAGTTACTTCCTGAGAGAATTACATTTAAAGAGAATAGAAATAAGATATGCTAAGAAAAACTATAAAGTCTATATATACAGAGATGCCAAAGAAATCGCTTTCGCTTGAATTTGACTTAGATTTGTATGATATTTATGTCAAATTCAAGCGAAAGAGATTCCTGTGGCACCCCTGAAATGTTAATGTTTAATTAATATTTATTCTTAATATAAATATTTAATATTTTATTCTCTCCACCTTTTGACTGTTTTGCCAATTTTTTTTTTTTTTAATTCTTTAAAACCCTTTTCCCTCGAATTTATTCGCATTTGTACAACTTTTAGGCAGAAGTATCTTCCTTCCGGTGCTCACGTTGTCATCTCTAGTTTGAGTTTGAGTGCATTGCCAGCAGGCGGCATTAAACAGACCCAGTTTTTAATATGTTCCTTTGCTCGCTCGTCTCTTGTCGAAAAAGGGTTTATTATTTTTTTTTTTTTGTTTTTTTTACACATTCTTTTACTTTTATTTTTTGCTGCTTTTATTTGTTTTTTACACTCGAGGTGTCAATTTCAACGCCCTTCTTTTGTTTGGCAAGCACATAATAATATAAAGAGCAAGAGCGAATGCATTCAGTCGACATAGCAACGAGTACTCTATGTATACTCACACTCACACTCACACTTCAATTCATATATGAATATTACCCTTGTTTTTAATTTTTCTGCCAAATTATGCGAAATACATGCTTAGAAGATAAAGGGTTAGTAAACGCAATACACTGAGCGAAAAGTACAGTGGGCGCACAAATCTATAAATATTGTTGGAGTTGCTGCCACGCCCCGCCAGAGACGCCTACAAAAATGTTTAACATAAATATTTGCAAATTTCTTGAATTAAAACACATGCATATGAAAAACTCGTGTAAATTGCCTTTGACTTCTGCCAGATTGAGAGGAGAAAGAGAGGGGGAGGAGATATATATATTAGGGTGTCCCTTATTTGGTCAAAGTCAATATTTTTAAACGCATACGGGCTAGTTCTGTTCATTAGGTCCTAAAGCACTCAGAAATAAATTTTTACCTCAATCGGAGTATGATAACCCGTGCCGACTTGGATCGGAAAATTTTAAAATTATATGGGACAAAAAAAAATTTTTTTTTTTTTTTAATTTTTTATTTTTTTATTTTGTTCATTAGGTCCTAAAGAACTCAAAACCAAGTTTTCACCTTAATCGGAGTACGATAACCCATTCAAATTTGCATCGAAACATGAAAAAACAGTGTTTTAACACTGATTATAAATTTTTCGATGATTTTTCATGTTTTGATGCAAATTTGAATGGGTTATCGTACTCCGATTAAGGTGAAAACTTGGTTTTGAGTTCTTTAGGACCTAATGAACAAAATAAAAAAATAAAAAATTAAAAAAAAAAAAAAAATTTTTTTTGTCCCATATAATTTTAAAATTTTCCGATCCAAGTCGGCACGGGTTATCATACTCCGATTGAGGTAAAAATTTATTTCTGAGTGCTTTAGGACCTAATGAACAGAACTAGCCCGTATGCGTTTAAAAATATTGACTTTGACCAAATAAGGGACACCCTAATATATATATATAGAGAGAGGAAGAGAGAGAGAATCGGGAGGCTGTTCTCTGGGGCGTTGAAAATCAGCACCTCATCCTTTTTGGCCAGAGCTCACACACATATGTGAATTTAAAATGTTTTCAACTTTTGGGGTGTGTACTTGAAATGAGTCTAAAGAGACTTAATATGGGCAAGGGGGCAGGGGGGACAGGCCATAATTCATAGGCGGAGGTGGCTGGGGGCGTGGCATGTAACGCATTTTGCATTTTGCATGTGCTTCGTGCAGCTGACAACTCAATAAAATGTCGCTATTTTCATTTTTCTTTTTGCTCTGATGTCGTCACACGGATGTGACATGTTGCATGCCGCATGCTGAATGCTGCATGTTGCATGTTGATGTGTTTATTGCTATTAAGCATTACTTTTGATGAGTTTGATACGCGAATACCAGGAAAATATAAAAACTCAAACAGGCATTAAATTGCCGACAAGCAAATGACTTTCAACTCTGGCAAATAAAAAAAGAGCTATATACGAGTATTCGTATTTTGTGGAGTAAACTGAAGAGTATGTTTTATGCTTTATTTGTTAATTGTAGTTTTATTAATGGCGAACGTGTTCTGAAAGTTTCATTTGATGCATGCAGGTAGTTAAAAAGTTATATTTACTTTAGGGAAGGACCTTTTGAGATACTTTTCTGCATTTTTTTTTTACCCTACGCTGAAAGTATAGACGAAAGGAATATATTTATCAACGGCTGAGTCGATTACTTAATAGATATTGGATATGTTAAGAGCTGGAAGCACTAGATTTTTACTTAAGATACAATTTTCATCTCTGAGATACTTTTGTTAGTCATAATCACAATATTTATACACATTCATCATCTAAAAATTTACAGAATTTTTTCATCAACAAACTAAATTTTTGTGTACTTCAGATACATTTTGTATCTTTAAGATACTTGTGCAAAGAAATAAATAATGAAGCTACTTGCTGTATCAAATGAATTTAAATAATACGTTCAATTAATAAATAAGTAAACAATAAGATCTCATAAATTGTAAGAGCTAGAAGCACTAAATTTGTTATGTTTGCAGAAAATTTATCTTAAATCAAATAAAAAAAAGAAACAATTTAAAGTAAAATATTAAAATAATTTTTGGCATTTATAGGGATACATAAAGAAGGAGCTTTGTGTGTATGGATAAGTAAGAATGTATCTAAGGAGCTTTTCCGCAGAGTATCTTGTAGTCAAACACTCTCGACTAAAGCTATCTCACTAGTGTTTTTTTTAAGTGCTTCTCACATTGCTCGCTAACAATTCACATCCTCTTAATGACTACGTGTTGACAACAAAATTAATTCAAATTAGTCGTAGAGCAACAAAAAATAATAAAAACGATGCAAGTATCTTACGGATACGAGTATCAGATGCAAGGTTAAATGAATTTCAACAACTTTCGCTTGGCGCTTGCGTGTTGCAAATTTGCCAGCTGCACTTGCAGAGGGCCAACAAAGGAGCTCAATTTAAATTAAACTACCAACTTTTGTGGCAACTACTTACTTACTTACTTAAGATACAAGATACAAGTACTGCTTGCAACTTGACTCTGCATAATAAGAATTGTCGAATGCGTTTTTTATGAGCTGCCGACATAATTGGGCTGATTGGAAGATGATCTTTGCGTGACTCTACTTGTTTTTTTTTAGCTGCTTTTTTCTTGAGAATCTGCTGATGATGTTGATTTGGCGCCGGCAACAAACAAAAATGTGGAATGGACAAACGATGGACGCTGTCTAACATTCTGAAGTGAGACATTAATCTCAGTTAGGTTTATCTTTGATGCATAATAAATGAGGTGCTTTTAGTTTCAGCGCTCGCCGGCGTCTCAGCTTAAAAGCAGCTATTTATTAATGCTCAAAATGAAACTGGCCAAAAGCAACAGGCAACAAGAGCAACAAGACGATCTTATTAACCCAGTTTCCATACAGTTTCCCCCCCAAAAAAAAGGAGTGAAAAATATGAAAACTCTTTTTTCTGTGTTTGCATTTGCATTTCTTGCGCTTGAGTTGTTTTTTTTTTTGTTTATTTTTGTTTGTTTGTCGCTAAGAAACTTTTGCTGTGTGCCAATAAAAAGAAAATCTGCACAAAGTAAACACGGCAAAATTGCAATCACTTGGGTCTTGTCCACAGCAAGGAGCGGGAAGTGGAAAGTGTTGAGGGGCTTTTGGGCTCTGTATAAACAGCTGCCGGCATCAATCTTCTAATGCGTTCAAAATTTTGCGCTGTTGCTGCAATTTTATTGCCGAGCACAAGGGGAACAAAAAACATCCATGCTGTTTACTTTTGATGTACTCTTCTACTTCTTCTCCTGCTGCTTTTTTTATACCCTAACACAGAAGGTGTTGAGTGGGTCAACAGACTGTCCAGTCAAAGTTAAAGTTGAAGCAAGCAATTGAAAAGCAAGTAAAAGTATCTGCAACTTGCTTGCTGTTAAGATTGTGCTGATAATGCTATAAATCAAGTTAAGTAGCAGTAGCAGAAGAAAGCAAAACTTGTGCAATTATTAGACTAAAAGTAGCTTAGACTTTAATAACTACAGTTTAGCCAGTCTTTGGCTGCTTTAGTTACAATAAGATACTTTTTGCTAGACAATTTTCTTGCTGCAGACATTATAAACAGAATAATAGCAACGTGAGACAAATTATAGATACACAGCATATTATTTAATATTTAATATTAAGAAGTTGATATGCATTGAGCATCTTAGAGATACTTTTTAGCAAAAGAGGTGGACTAATGATAAAGGCGGACAATAAAAATAAATAGCATATATCTTAAAGATACATTGGCTAAGAAAAAAAATTGTTCTTTAAAACAAAGATTTTTTTGTTTAAGATATTTGTCAAAAATGTCTTATTGCAGGATAAATAAAATTATTTAAAAGTATGATTAAAGATATTTCATATATTTGAGATACTTTGGCAAGAAAATTATATTTTTTTTAACTCAACCACAAATTACCTTCAATAAAGTCAGAAAAGTTGCGTTAATTTCTTGATTGATTATTCATAATTCATAATTTAGCTTACAGTATGTATCTTTCAGATACTTTTCATAAGACAATTCACACTTTTATCTAACTTATCTCTATAAGAATTTTACAAAATTCATGGAATCAATAAATATGTTTAACAAACAAAATTACTTTACACTTCAGCTACATTTTGTATCTTTCAGATACTTTTGGCAAGGGCATCAAACATGCGTTTAATACGCCAAATATTTGCGCTTGCTGCTTTTGCTTCGGTTGCCAAAAATCCAAAAAAAAATGTGCTGTTGGCTGTGCCACATTTGAGCCGAATTGACTTGTTGTCACGCCCCCAGAACCGACGACGACGTCGACAGCGACGTCAGCGCTCAGCCGCCCGTTGGCAGCGACATGCAAATTTATGAAAGCCGCTTTGGCCTGTGTTTCTTATTATTACTTTATCTTTTTTTTTATTATTATTTTTGCTGTTTTTGTTTCTTGTTGCTCGTTTATTAATTTTCTTGAGGTTGTTGTTTTTGAGTTTTTGGTGTCGTTGTTGTTGTTGCCGTTGGCGGCGGCAACTGAGAACTGAACACTGAACTGGAGCTTGTTTTTCGTGCGTTGTTAATAATTCGCTCGCATTACGCGCGATCTTGGGGAAGATGTCGTCTTAATGACTTCATTAATATTGAGTAAAACACAGAGTGAGGCACGGCGAGGATGTTGTTCTTGTTGTTGTTGTTGCTCTTGTTATTCCTGTTGTTGTTGTTGTTGCACACAAAGTGCTAAAAGCGAGGATGCAACAAAGTGAATTGTGTGGCGGCAACGAATTCGCGCTCAATTGCCAAAACGAAGCATTTGCTACACTTGCAACTTTGCCTCGCTCTATCAGTTGGCTGCTTCAGCTAGTTAGCCCAGTAACCAAATGGTTACTAAACTATTAAGTTTGCTATACTGTCTATTTTTTTTAAATTTTATTTCTTGTTAATTTTATTTTATTAATATAATATTTTGTATTTATTTTTTAAATGTAAACAAAAGTCTGAATATAAAAGAAAATTTCTTTTAATTAGAAAAAAATTTTTGGAATATAAGAGAATAAAATTAGCAACCATTTGAATTAAAATATGTACACCATTTTAATGCTCTTTTAAACAATGTAAATTTTTGGTCCCAGTTAATTAACTAAAAAATATTTTAATATGAAATGTTTAAGTATTAATGTCATTTTTTAACGTATCTCTCAACTAAAACTTAACTGACAAGATATAAAAACTCTGCAAAACTTGTAGAATTTATTGGAATTGGAATAAAAAAAATTTCAATGCATTCAAATTATTATAACAAATATACAAGTATTTTAGAAAGAAATTTTTCTGTTTCTTGTAGGCTTAGTTCGAGTTTAAGTTTAGAAAAAAAATTTAATTTTTTTTAATATTTTCATAAATATTTTTTTAACTTATTTGAATTCATTTTAATTTTTATTTTGTTTATAACGGTTGAATCAAGTTTCTGGGAAGATACGACTACTGGGCATCTTGCAGTCGAGCACATTTCTTGCTTGTTCTCGATTTTGCTTAACAACAGTTGTTGTTGTTGTTGTTTCCGCTGCGAGTCCGTTTACAGCACACACATTTATGAGAATATGTATCTTACCTGCATCTCTCTGTACAAGTATCTGTATCTGCATCTGCAACTGCATCGTCTAGTTGTCGTAATTAAAATTAATTTCAAACCTAAACGGTTAATTTAATAAAAATGTGCATTAGGCAAGGAAGTGGCTCTTTCAAATTATACACGCAGCCATGGCTAATGATGAGAAAACTCTGCCAAAGCCTATTTTATATTAATTACATTAATTAAAGATTTCAATCTGATAAGCGCACACAGCATGTAACAAAGCAACATTGCGATAAAGGAAAAAAATGGCTAACAAATTAAAAAGATACTTTAAAAGCTGCCCCACTCGCACTTGTTTCTAACTACGAGTATAGTAAGTGAGAGAAAGTGGGCGTTACCTGAACTGTGAATAGAATACAGCTAAAGAATGGCTTCTGACCAACTAACTAACTGCTAACTAAGCCTGGCTTAGGAGTTTGTAATTAATTCCATTATAGTCTGCAGCTTTACTTGCAGATGCATTTGGTTTTCAACGGATTTTAAATTGTTTACAATTCGTATATAAATGGAAAATTAAAAGCAATTTTTTTTAGTTTATTTTTCCAGCCGTTTTTTTTATAAAAGTTTGAATAATAAAAAAAAGTTACAGATTTTATCAGAGCATCTTATCCGATAAAAAAATTTATTTTTTATTTTCCCTAAATTTAATTTTAAAAATTTAAAATGTTAAAATTGTTGTCGGATTGGTTTTAAATTAATTTCATTGTCTTAAACAATTACAAAAGAAAAACGAAATTTTGATGATGAAAAGTTGATAATTTTCACATCTAAAAAAAAACACGGACAAGGCCGGACAACACCGTTGAAATCACCCAGTTAGTCTGCTTTTAACACCCCAACAATTAGCATATACTCTAATTAGAATAAATTGAACTCTCGATTCTTTTCACAGTTTAATTACATTTAAATGCAGTGATGGAAAAAATAATAGAAACGAGTGTAATTTTTGACATGTCAAACAAATATTTAAAGATATAATAAAAAGCTGTACAAAAACTTATAATTGCTAAATAGGTATTAAATACACAAATGAAACTAAAAAAAAATATTTGTTCAATGCAATTTAAAATATACAAAAAAATTATCGTTAACATTTTTTTTTCATCACCGTAAATCGTAAACTCTTCTTGCGAGAATAAAGTGAAATTTGTACTCACTCTGTAAAAACATACTTACTTGGGAAGGCACTTGCTCAGCACAACCCAAAAGCCCATTAAATTGGCCCAGATCTAGGCCTAGATCTCGATCTATCTCCAAGTCAAACAACGATTATTAGAGCATAGCTTGGAACTTGGCTTGAATCTTGGCTTGAAACTGTCAAAGTAGGCTGTAAGTAACGCCCCCAAAAAGCAGGGGAACAGCGGCCTTTGGGGCGTTAAATACAGACTGCAGTTTCTATAAATCAGGCATTTTTCTCAACACCTTTTTGCGAGCTGCAACTGACTTAAAATCGAGGTGTAATTTTGCAGCGTTTCAACCGCTCATTAAAAACCATTAAGCCGAATATTCAACTGTGAAAAATTATGGCGTAAATGATACCCCCGCACGACAATAAAAAAAAGCTAAGCAGAACTGGTAAATAGAGGGGGGGGGGGATGGAAAATGTGGGGTACTTTGGAGGCCTCGTTGAGTTGAGCTCGCAATTCAGAGTTAAACGCGTTTCGAAGTTAACTCGGTTTCTGTGTCATTTTCTTGTCTGCAAGTCGCGTTAAGCGTCAAATAAATTTTCGTCTACGTTAAAACAACAGCGAAATGGACAAACAACAACAACAACAAGAGCCAAAGCAACAACAACAACAACCAGAACAACAAGCACAAAAATTATGTTTGAAACTATTCCCATTGGGCTGTTTTTTTTTTCAAATTTTTTTATATCTATTTTTGCAACGCGCATTTGCAACAATTTGTTATTGGCCATTTAAGCCATTTGTTTTTGTTTTTGTTGTTGTTTGTTGGCTGGTGTTACCTGGCCGTTGGCGCACCACAAAAATCTGTTGAGTGTTAATGACATTTTTATGTTTTAACGCTTGAAAAGCTGCACCACCAGCCATTTGGCAGCTTGGTGCTTTTGGCCTCTGGAATGGGAATGGCAATGGGAATGGGAATGGAAATGTGGAAAGCAAGTCCAATTGGCAAGACTGCTCCAGCTTTTTGGCCACACTTTCTGGCCATGTCTGGACTTGTTGTTGTTGTTCGTTCTGCCATTTGAAATGTTGCAAATGTCGCAATGTGTGGCAAGTTCAGTTTGAGTTATTGACTTCTACGGCTACGGCTTCGCTTGGGTGGCATGTGGCAACAACATTGAAATGACGGCAGGTGAGAGACGGTGAAAGGTGGCACAAAAGGTTTATTAACGCCTTTTCAACAAGGTCGACAAATTGAAAAGACGCTGAGCAAAAGAATTTTACTCTTAGGAGTTGACAAGGAAATTTGAAAAAAGAAACAAATGCGGGAAATGAAATAAATATGAGCAAAAATTTTGAATAGTTATTATAGTAATTTTTAAAGAAAGAATTTATATAAAAGGAATAAAAATAAATTAAATGAATTTCAAAGTTTCATAACTTTGCCAGAACTGTTTCAATTTCCAAGTGTAATGCCAATTTGATCATGATTTGAAATATAATCTAAATTTATTCTGCATTTTAATTCATTGAATTTCTTTTAAATATTTTTTTTTGCAAGATTTTTATTTTTTATAATTTATTTTCTTTTGAAAAAATTTTAAATTTTAAATCTAGAGTCTTACGTAAATATTATTAGCATAAAACAACATTTGAAATAAAATCTATATTTATTATGCATTTTAATTCATTAAATTTCTTTTAAAAATTTTTTCCGCAATATATCGATTTTTAATTTATTTTCTTTTTCAAAAATTTTAAATTTAAATTTAAAGTTTTTACGTAAATATTTTTAAATTAAATTTACTATGCATTTTAATTTATTGATTTTCTTTAAAATATTTTTTTCCAAAATATCAATTTTTAAATCTAGAATTTTTGTGCAAATATTTTTAGTATAAAACAACATTTACAATTTGATTTTCAAACATTTTCTTTTTTTTAAATCATATCAAATTAAAAATAATGTTGACTTTAAAGGTTGCTAGTAGGTCGAAAATCAGCCCAACTTCAAAATTTCATAACTTTGTCCAACTTTCTTTGAATCGGCATTAAATATATAAATACATAAAAATAAAAATAAACACATTAATTTTTATAAAATATTGATAAGTAATAGTTTCTAAATAAATGAAGAGAAAATCGAGAGCTGTCAAGCAGAGAACTGAGTTCTTAGCTCTCAATATTTTTCTTTTCCTACTCGCTCGCGCTTAAATTGAATTCAGCGCCCAACTTGTGTCAACATTAATTAAATTTCTGCGCACATTTGCGAAACTTTTGAGCAGCTAATTGGATTTTGCTTGCAACCAAAACAACAACAAGAACAACAGCAAGAACAACAACAAACTAAAGCAAATTCGCGTGCAACCGCGCACTAATAACCACCGAGACAAAACCAATTGGAGGACAACGGAATAAAAAAAATATAAAGAGAAATAAAAGAAAATAAAATAAATAATCCGCGGCAAGTTTCCTGCAGCAGCAGCAGCTCCTTTTTGGCCTGGTCCTTGTATTTTGTTCTTTGCCGGCAAGTTTTTCAAGCGAAAAATACGAAGAGAGAAGGAAATGCTCCTATTAAATGTATTTTATTTGCTGTGTGTGTGTGTACTGGTGTGTGTACGGGTGTGTGTGTGTTTTGGTTGTGCCTTTGTTTCAGGCTTCACTGCTGCTGAAATTTCGCAAATGTTTTCTTTGGCCATTTCGTTGGCGGCTGCCATTTTAATGATTTACGTCGTTTAAACGAATTTCATTTCGGGGCAGGTGGCCAAAAAAACGGAGGCAGTGGCAGAGTCAGTAGCTTGTGGCATGCACCGTGTGGCACGTCAGAACAACTGTTTGACTTTCAACTGTTCCTTTGACTTTCGACTTGACGGCTTCCAGTGCGTGTGGTGGGTGGCCAAAATACAGTGTTAACCCCTAGCCCCGACCCCTAATCCGTTCTCTCTCTTGGCCAAGTGCAACGACTTCTCGTGCACTTCCTGTGTGTGCGACTGCACTTCCTGGCCAAAAACCTGCTCAAACTTGGCCTGAACTAATATCACTTAACTAGCAAGCCAAATGCTAAGCGTTAATTACGGCAAACTTTTCCGCTTAAGACAAACAAAAGCGATGGCAGCTACACTGAAAAGGAAACCAAACTCATTCTAAAATTCATGTTGAAAATTCTTGATCTTAGCATGTATTTTTCAATTAATTATTTAAGATATTCTTTAATTATAGTCAACAAATCAGCATTAAAATATTACAAAAAGCCCAAAGCATTTGATTTTACTGATGAAATTTTTACAGAGCACCGAAAATCGAAATATTAGAGAAAAAAAATGAAAAAATTGTACTTTAAATCATTTATTTTCTTAATTTTTTTATTCTTTCAGTTAAATTTTATTTTTAATTATATTTTCTAAATTATACCTTATTTTTTATATATTATACCTTAATTTTAGTTAAATTTTGTACTTTAATTTTAACTTTAATTTTTGGTCAATAGTATTTAGTTAAAATTAAGGCCAGTTTTATTTTATCTTTCATTTTAGATACCCCAGAGCGTTTAATTTTAATTTAATTTTTATATATATAAAATATTTACATTAATAGAAATTTTTAATTAATTGCTGTGTCGACTGCTTTTAGCTTGAAAATAAAAAATAATAATAATAAATACATAAATATTACTTATACACTTTAATATTTTATACTTGGCTTAAGCTAATCCGGGATTACAGAACTTCTAATCAATCCAACTGGGTATTGATTTTATCCCTGACATCCCCGTTTTTTTTCCGTGTACTGAGCATGCACCTTGCCACATGCCACACGACGCGTCATCAACGTCAAGTCAACGCAGACTCCTTCAGCAATGCAATGCATGTCGCAACATATTAACAAAGGATGCAGTTATTTCTCTCCCTCTCCCCCTTTCTCCAGCTCCAGCTTCAACTGCAGTCTCCGTCTGAATCTCAGTCTCAGTCTACACTCTTGTCGTTTTTTTTCAGTTTTTTATTTTGTCGTTTTTTTCAGCTTTTTTTGCTGTTTTTTGTTGGTTTTTCGCAGACTTCAGTCAATGCACTCTCTATGACGTCGTCGTCTGACTGCACAAAATGAAAAAGTTTTCGAAATAAATACTGAAAGCCAAGGCCCAAAAGGAAAAACTTGAAACAAACAAACAGTGAAAAACACAAAACTGCATAGGCATTTGTGCCTTTGAAAACAGACTCAACTAGCGAATACCCTGTGCAATTTTCAGCATTCCAAAAATTTCTACAATTTATGCTAACCCAAAACAGTCAAAAGTATTTCAGCAAAAAAAAATTTAAATAAATTTTAAAAAGATTAAAAAAAAAAACAATTAAGGAGAACATTTTTAAAATAAGAAACTTTACATTATATATTAAATAAAAAAAATAAATAAAAACAAAAAAATTTTATTTAAATTTAAAAGCTTAAATTGAAAAATTAAAATTTTAAATTTTCAAATTGAAAAGTTTCGTAACTAAGTTTATAAAAATAATTTACTATAGCTTATATTTGGTAAAACAAAAGCTACAGTAAATTTTTACCAAATGTTTAGGAAAAAACACTAAAGTTTAAGTTTTAAAATAAGCCAAAAAATATTTAAAAATATCAAATTTATATTTAACATTTAAATTTTTAAAATTTAATATGTTTTCATCTTAGTTTAAATTTTGATTTAAATATAAGTTATAACATTTAAATATAATTTAAAGTTCTAATTTTTTTATTTAAATTTTTAATAGTGCTTTTGGTCAACAGCTCTAAGTTGAAATTAAATAAAAAAGTTAAATAAAAATTAAACAACCTTCTCGCAACAATTTACAGGGTATACAAACAGCAGTTCACCCTTACAAAAAAAAGAAGCCAACTCGTTGCATTTTTGTTAAACGCAAAAAAAAAGAGGATTATTATTAACGCCTGTTGGGTATGCCACAGGACGATGTCTGCCTCAACTCTCCCAGTTTCAGCTGCAACTCCATCTTCAACTCTAGTTGCAGGCTGCAACTCTGGCTACTGTGCAAACACACACACACAAACACACTTTTCGTCATGTTGTTGTTATTGTCGTTGCATGTGTTTTTTTTTTTGGTGCATTTGCCTGTAGCAAAGCTTTGCTTGCAAAATGCATCTGGGCAAAAAAAAAAGAAAAACAACAACGACAAACATGTCGCCTAGCTTTAGGGGGAGTAGGCGTAGCTGCATGACTGGCAGACAGACTGCCCTCTCTTTCTTTCTCTCCCTCTCTCTCTCACTCTCTAGTCATTAAGCGCTGTTGCACTTGAGGCAGGAGGCAGACTCGGATTTGGGGCTGCATCCTGAGCAGGCTCGTCAGTCTCAGTCTCAGTCTCAGGCAGTTGCAAATTACGCACTCAGACTCAATTGTCTTGCGCCTTCGAGACTGGCAGGGCCCCCAAAAACAACAACAACAACATTAAAGTGAAGGAGAACAACAACAACAACAACAACAATAGCTGCATTTAACGCAATCTTTTGGCTAGACAGACAGAGCCACAGACGGTCACACAAAGTTCTTCTACTCCAACTCCAACTCCAACTTTGCATCCAATTGGACTTGCAGACGTTCCCTTGAGTTGAGGCGCGTAGAGCGGGGGGGCGTGGCATTTTGGGGTTGTGGCAAAAAGCGTCGCATCATCGTCGCGACAAGCACTTCACAAATTTTTGTATACTCTTAGTACATGTTCATTAGAATGTGTTGCTGCTGATGATGCTTCAACGCCCTGAAGCATGCAACACATTTCGAGTGCTTGATTTTAAATTCATTTTCAGCATTTTTTCAATTTATCATATATTTTTATTAATTTTATTTGGTACAGTTGTGCATTTGCATAACTAAAATTGACCAAGAGTTTTCTAAAAAAAATACTATTTTAAAGCGTTAAAAACAGTCAATTTAAATAATAAGAGTTTTATTTGCACAAATGATAATTCACACAAATAAAATTCATTCTCAATTCTCTTTCATTGCAGAACTCGTTCATGTATTTATGATGTACGTAAAAAAAAAACGCTATTTGCATATGCTACAGTGAAGCTACGCTTTAAGGAACGTATGTCAATATAATATATAATTAATTTAAATTAATTTAAAATTAATAATTACTTTTTATGTTGTTCCGATTAACTTCAGAATAATTTTGTTTGATATGGTTTTAGTGCAGATATTAACTTATAGATCCTACATATCCTGAATAGATTTTAATTAATTCGGTATTCTAAAACAGCGGTGGGCACGAAATCTGAACTCAGGAGCACTACAACAACAACCCTATTAGAGTCTACCTAAGTTGGGAGCAGCCGCTGCTCCCGGAGCCACTGCGTGCCCACCGCTGTTCTAAAATATGGAAAGATCCCTTGAAACCCGAATTTGATTAGGAATTAAGTTTCTGAGTGCTCAAGAAACAATCTTTAAGCTTCCGCATTTTCTGTTTTATAATTATAATTTAGCTCAAGTTCATGTTGAAATTGAGTCACCGTACATTATATATAAAGAACCGAAAATTAAAAGCTCTTTTAAAGCGCAAAGCTGCTTACGTTTTATGCCCAGTCAAAATAAAAAAGCAACCTGCATGTGTTTAAATAAAAAAAATAAAAATAAAGAGAAAAACACGAAATAAAATCATAAATGAATCTATTATGACAAGTGCGTGGGCCAAACACAAACAGGGGCCACGTTTTTATATATGAAGTGTGGTTCGGGAAGCCATCACCAAAAAAACATCATGTCAAACGGCAGCCACAAAAGTCGAAACGATAAAAAAAAGAGTTAACAACGGAACAAAAAAATGAAAATAAAAAACTTGCTCGTATGCCAAAGGGTCGGGTTGTTAAAAGTATACAATGGTTAAAGCCAAAAACGGCAGCTGGATGTCTTATTAGAGAGACATAACGTGGCTTTGATTGACAACTATGTTGAAATATCAAATTATAATTTCATAAATAGTAGAAAATAAAAGTTAATCGGCTTTATAATAAGGTAATTGCCAGAGCTATTAAGCCTGGGCGTGGATGGATGGAAGAAAAAAAGGCCGACAGATCTTTGGCTTAGATTGAAGGTCAATGACAACACGTACTTAATTGATTATTAACCAACAATGTGCATAGACCAAGCCTCAACTTCAACTTCAGCCTCAGCTTAAGAGCCAAATGTGGCATAGAGTATCTAGTATCTGAAATAATTAAGCGCTGATTGAGAAAACATGTTTTAATTTCATGCTTATGATATCGTATTAGAAGCGGAATTTTAATTGCCACTAACTTGGCCTAGCCTTGTCTAGTTGTTGCCACCTTGCCACCAGCTCATGAACTAGAAAAAAAGAACTGAAAAATGCATTTGCCGCACACAAGACATATGTGTACAGATATTGTTATTGAAAATGCCACATAACTAAAAAAAAATGCCTTGCGCCTTTGGGCCAAACAATTTTCACACCAATCCCATATAATATCATTTTTTCCCACTTTGTTTTCAAACTGTGTGGAAAGAGAGAAAAACCAATCAACTTTAAACTCTCTGTAAGTTTCGACTGTAGAATACTTAAAAGAACAACAATTCAAATCAGATAAAAGAAGATAACAATCTTTTTAGTTAAAATCACATTCCATTGTGATTAAGTAAGATAGTTTCAACTATCTTGTAAATCATAAATCTTAACACTGCTGCGAGTTATAATTAATGTTTTCGCAGACAGAATTCAATAATTAACTGTCTCTTTTAGGCGGCAAGTTTCTCAAATTTGTACATCGATAATTAATCGATTTTTTATTCAAATTATAGCTCTATTCGTATAATTTGTTTATTTGTTTAGATAAGATGTATGTATATTAATCGAATAGCCTAGAGATTAGTTTTAAATCGCAGCGGCAAACGACACCAAATTTATTGTAATCTAGAGATTGGAAATCTTATGAAATACTTTGTTAAATTGTTAGAAGGAAATTAAATTTAGTTTTGTGAATATTCGTGGAATTATTTGGTGTGTGTTATTAATATTAATAACAAAAAATTGTATGGAAAATTCTTCCTCTCTGTCTAATAATAACTGATTATTCTTATCTAGAGATTGATTTAAATATATTGATTTAAATATATTGAAATTTTTTTGAATTTTCTTAAAGCTTTCAGTTTTTCTACCATAGCTTCCTCTCTATCAATTAACACTATAATATTTAAATTAAAATAAATAAATGTTTGAAAATTTTTTAAAAGGAAATAAAATAAAGTTTTAATTCAGTCTTGAATAGATGAATTGGGTATACATTTTTTAATAGGGTGTTCAGGTATTAATTAATCTTAATTATCTGTATTTGGCATATATTTCGCTATTAGGAAATTCTTATTTTCTTTTTAATACAATTTATATTTTAAATATTCAAATTAAAAATCCTTTAAAATTCTTTGAATAATGTTAGAAAGTAAACTAAGTTTTGAGCACATTGTAGTTATGTTTTTCTTTTACAGGGTATTCAATTTATGCCTCTCTCTCTGTCTGATAATTACTGTTGCAGATTCTGCCGCGTTTTTAGTTTACGAGCATATAAATGTAATTGGATGCGCTAAAATAGTGGTTTGGCCAAAGCGAATACCCATACGAGTACCCGTGTGAGTATCTCCCTCTCTCTCTCTCTCTGTTTATAAATTGTCAGTTGGCCTGTCTGTTTCTGTGTGTTTGTGTTGTTTGCAATTTGCAACAGCGTGGCAGCAACAAAGGCGACTGGGAAAAAGCTGCGCATGGGCAAAAGGCAAAACGTGTCATCATCGATTACGCAGCGAGGCAACTTCTCTAGTCGGCAGGACCTGGAGTTGCCACTCAAGTTGCAAGTTGCTAGTTGCAAGTTGTGAGTTTTTGTTGTTGTTGCTGGTGTTGCAAACGCTTTGTGTTGATGACGCCGGCAATGGTAAATCCCTCGGGCGCGTAACTCAAAGCGACAACACTTGACACTAATTAATACATACGCACCAAGCGCAGAGCAGAGCCTGCCACAATGCCACCTTGCCACATGCCACATGCCACCATGCCACACACAGAGGAAAACAATCAAGTATTTCGTACTTAAAATGACACATTTCTAACTTGATTTCACACTTGGATTAAAATTACATAAGTCAAGTATTTCGTTCTAATTTCAAGTAAGATATTTTAGGTACGAAATTTAGGAATTTTCAAAATTTAAATGACTTGAAGACAAGCTAGGACCATTTGGGAATTCTAAGCGAGCAAATGTTAAAAAGATAAAAGAATAAAAAAACTTTATTAAGATTTTACCATCTGTGAGTTGAACTTGAGTCCAGAATTTATATTAAGAATTCCAGTAATCTTAGAGCTATACTTGATTCAAGATTATTTTTTCTTATATCAAGATTGTAAGTACTTGCTTAAAGAGTTTGTATGCTTATTTGTAGTAATTTGGACTTATATCATGTACAAATATTAAGTATTATAAATACAAAATTCAATTTCGTTCAAAATAAATTTTAGTACGAATTAATTTTTCTCTCAGTGCATGCCCCAATGCCACCTTGCAACTTGCCACATGCACCCAGGCGAATCCGGGTGTTGTTGCTTGCCACCCACTCGGCAAATGTCGACGCGCTCCTTGCATTTCAATCAAGTCCACGTCAGTCAGTCAGTCAGTCAGTCAGTCATTCAGTCAGCTCAGTCACCGTTGAGATTCAGTTGTGATAAAGTTGTTTCAAAGTGTTGCAGCTAGCAGGTTGCACGCACACACACTTATGCACACACTTACACACACTTACACACACACTTACACACAACAAACACACACACACATCAGTTGACTGCTTAACTGGCACATTGTAAGCCTGTAAAACAGTGAGAGAAATGACAAAATGGGGAAAGGGGCATGTGGCATGGGGCATGGGGCATTGTGCCGGCTGCTGCTGCTGCTGCTGTTGATGCTTATCAGTCTGTCGCGTCCGTTAGCTTGGCTTAGTTTCAACACGCAGCCAGACTTGCCAGTGATAATATTTACAGTTGCATTTCCCATTTGCCAACATTGCGACACTCTTTGATTTAAAGTTAGACTCGAAAATTTATTAACAAATTGATGGATATGTTACGAAATTATTACAGACAATATGGTATCATGTTAATTTAATAAATATTTATATAATAAATTCCCCCATAATAATAATATATAATAAATTATTTATGTGTGTAAACATGCAACAAATTGAGCAAAAAGCTCAAAAGTTCTAAAAACAGCTACAGAAAAAATAAGAATTATAATAACAAATTATATTAATAAATATTAATACTGTAATATGTGTGAATAATATGTGTAAATTGAGCAAAAAGTTAAAAAAAAAATGCAGTCATTTTAATAAATATTTTAAATTTAAATAAATCATTTTGAATAAAACGTGCTATGGTTGCATTAATTTTTTAGAACTTCTATTTGTTATTAACACAATGTTAATGAATTTTAATTTTGAATTTAGTTTTAATTTTTTGTAAATAGCAAAATAATAATCTAATTACATAATTTTTCAAATCTTACAATATATTAAATTTTTCTAATATATAAATGTTGTACAAAAAAACTAAATTGATTAACGTCGATTCCGTTTTATTTAGACATTTCTTTTATTCGTATTTTTTTGCAAAGAAATTAAAAATAAATTTAAATATTGTTGGCTTAACAATCAAGATAGACAAAAATTGCTGATTGAACCGGAAATCAATCGCCTGACAGGATACTATAATTGTTAGTCATCAATTTCGCATGTAAATGTTAACAAATTTGCAATCAAAATCCCAAAAAAAACCTCCAATAATGCCAAAAATATGCAAAGTATGTAAATTAACGAGCATTCGAATTCCGTATTTCCTCAGTCATTAGACAGACTGTAGCACAATATAAACGCGACTCATTAAAAGCCAATTAAAAGGTTTCATGAGTCAGTTAATCAATTTCAGTCAATGACAATCACTCATATTCATATCCATATCAAAGGCAACGAAAAAAAGGCGGCAAAATGATCGATGAAGTTGCCACTTTGGTATTTGGTCTTTGGTCTCTGGCTGCAATCGATATCGCAATCGCAATCGTAATCGGAAATGGAAACGTTCGTTTTCAATTGATAACAATGGAAAATACGGCATTAATTTTCGGGCTCTTTAAAAAGACAACTTTGACACCGAAAATGCTGAATAAACGCTTAATTAACACTCAATAGCTGAGCTAATGGTGCCCAGGGGAAAGAGGGAAGTGGCAAGCGGCAAGGGGGCAACTAAATTGCGGCAATTGAAGGCGCGACGAATGCAACTCCAACGATACAAAAAAATAAAAAATACGTATAAGAAATCGCAGACAAAAATTAAAGTTTTAAAAGTAAACAACGCAAATTGACATTTTGCCTCTCGACAAACCAAAAAAAAAAAGTCTAAAAAAAACACAAAAGAAACTCAAATACAAAATGCAAAAAAAATGTTTTGTTGCAACTTGGGGCAAGCCCAGCAGGTCGCCAATCGAAAATGACAGTTGCAGTTATTTCAGTTTTCGGTTTTCAGTTTTCGGATTTCGCTTTTCAGTTTTCAGTTTTGTGGCAATCGCTTGGAAATCAAAAGGGGCAAAATGCGCAGACAAAGACACTAAATGACTAAGTTTTGGTGTTCGACATTCGGCATTGAATGTTGCATGTTGCAAGTTGCCTGTTGCAAGTTGCCTGTTGCACGTTGACTATTGACTATTGACTGTTGACTGTTGGACGTTGAATGCTGCATTGTTGGACGTTGGACGACGTTGGCCAATTGGCAATTGGCGGGAAAAGTGAAAAGCTACACCTGAGGCCAAGGAGTTGTTGCAACGTTGCGTCATGCTGCAAGCAACTGTTGATGCCACACAGTGATGGAAAGAATAATAGAAAGGAGTGTCATTTTGACATTTCAAACGAATTTGTAATAATAAATAATCCTTTTTTTTGTTATATTTCAAAATATGACTAAATAGATACTAAGTAGAAATCATAACTGTAAAATTTAGATTAGAGCTACTGATCAATTAGATTATTTTTGGAAATAATCGTAGTGACTATATAATTCACTGTTGAAAATTTGTGATTATTTAATGATAACGATTACAATCAGAAATAATCTAAAATTATTACAATTATTCAAAAATAATCAGAAAAAATCAGAAATAATCAAAATTAATCTTTCTGATTATTTCGGACTATTTTTTATTTTTTCTAATTATTTCTGATTATTTTTTCTACTTTGATTGTGAAAATTTAAAATAATTTGATTTTTACTAAATAGTCATAAATAATCAGAAATAATAAAAAATAATCAGAAGTAATCAGAAAAAAATGACATATAATCCGAATACACAAAAAGATTAATTTTGATTATTTTTTATTTTTTCTGATTATTATTGAATAATTGTAATTGTTTTATATTATTTTTGATTTTTTGTAATCGTAATCATTGAATAATTGGGCAAACCCGAAAATAATCGTAATTTAATCATTAGTTCGAGTTTAAAACAATTACTAATGATTATAATTACTAATAATTATTTAACAGGTATGGTAGAAGTTACGAAATTAATAAAAGTTTTTTTTTTGTCAAAGCAATTTTAAAAATAGAAAAAAAGGACTTACTGTTTCTATTATTTTGTCCATCACCGTAAATATTTATTGTTTTGTACAGTGTGTGTGGGTGCAACATTGAATCGATGATCGCGTTGAAATCTGCTCGCATGTAACGTTTAAATTTGTTGGAAAGTATTCAGCTGCCTGGGAGAGGGGGAAGCTGCCAAGGAAGAGGGCGGAGGGCGGGGTCGGCGCATTGCCGCATTTTCCATGCCGTTTTTCAAGCAAACAAGAGCTGCACGATTTTCTTGTAATTTTCCGGCAGTTTGGCTTGGCTTTAACAGCCAGCAAACGCGGCTCGAATGTTTGTTTAATTTCGTGTGTTTATTCGCCAAGTTTTTTGTTTTAATTTGTCTTTAAAAAATTGCTCGAATCGTTTTGGGCTAAAAACCCAAACGAATTTTGGCTAATTGTGTGGCGATCATTGCGCATTACGGCTCATTATTGTGGCTTCTTACTGTTGTTGTTGTTTGTTGTTGCTTGTAAGTTGCTCGTTGTTGTTGTGGGGTGGTGCAACTTACAGGTTCTTGTTGTCCTCTGTGTTGTCTTTGTCTTGTTTTTCGGCCTTTTTTTGTGGCCCCTTTTTTATTGTCATTGATCTTGTACTGAGATTAGCATAGATATTGTTTTCTATTTGTGATTAGATGTCTGAGCACGATTTTGTTTCGCTTTAAAGGAGAATTGCTGTAGAAATTGCGGGAATTAAGAACTTGGGATTGGAATTTGGAATGTTTGTTCTGTTAACAACATGCGAATCGTTGCTGTAAATTGCTATTCAAATCGTTAAAAGCTCGACTATAAAATATAATGCGTATCAAATGTATATCATTTGCCCAGCCAACCAATCAACTTATACGGTTTTATATCATTTCTAGTATAACAAGTTTTTAGCAGGGCAATTTTAAAGCCGTTAGCTATAAATTTAAAATTTTGGCCATTTATGACTGAAGTCGTTAAGAATTTCACATTCTCTATTTTAAACAATGACAGATATTTGATATCGACACGTGCAAAGAATTGCATAAAATCTCAGTATACTAAATTGTTCTATGTGAACTCAGGAGTCTATAGAGTTACGTAGCTGAAATTTGGTATGGTGAAAACTATTTATTATAACAAGCATATAAATCATTAAGGACCCAATCCGTTTGCTGGATGCAATTATAAAAGTTTTTATATAAAAAACTTTCTTTTTACCGGAAATATCCTAATAATATCTTTGCTTTTGTAAAACTTATTATGTAAATATCACTTTGATCATATTTCATCAAAATCGTATGTCTTTATCATAAAGTGGCCCTTCGAAAATGAATTATAATTCTATATTTATCGATAATTCTCTTAAACTGTTGTGTCAAATAAGGGTATTCAGTCTTTTTGAATTGTTTCTGTCCAATTTTTATGACATTTTGTTGACTTAATTCAAATTTTTTAAATAGTTTCATAGCTAATCAAAGGCGGTCGTAAAGCTGATGATTAAATGCCAAATAGAATAATCAATAAAATGAGCGCTTATTGCCTTTGTTAACTTCTTTGTTGTTTTTTTTTGGGTTTTTAGGCAATTTGAAAAGTTTTTTGCCAAATATATTACAGGTCATAAAAGTGTACAAAAACTTGATTCGCAGGCAACTTAACAAATGTGCGACTTTGATCCGAGCCAAATGACAAAAGCTCATAAAGATTTCAGCGGTTTTTCGTAGGGGTTTTTTATGATATAATATGAGAGGGGCCCCTTTGTATTCGCTTACCATTCCGAATCGATGCCATAAAAAAAAAAGAACTTGAGCTAGAGGTTAAGTTGATTTTGCGTCCGATTTTATGTGAACGTTTTCAAATGCTGAACCATTGTTTCAAACAAAACAAAACAAAAAAGAGTAAATAAAATAAAATTAAATTAAGCGGAGTTGGAGTTAAAGATGGAGAAGGAGACTGAGCTGGAAATTTGTTGATTTTGCATATGACAAAGCGCTGTGTAAGTTTTTTACGACTTTCGCTTTTCGCTTTAATGGCCCCCGAGGCCCCAATGGTCTGCTGTAGGTCCCCAGTCCTCGGTGCCCAGTCTACAGTCTCCGGTCTCCCAGTCTCGAGTCTATTATGAAATATGAAAAGCGCAATGTAAAATGAATCCGCTGCAAGTTACAAATCTATGCAGCACGCGGCACGGATCCAATCCAATGGTGCCACAAAGGCGATACAAATCGAAGCTGGCGATCATCGAAGCTGCCTCCCTATCATGTTGCACTTTCCACTGCAAATTCAGCAGGTCTGCATCGAAACGAACGATTCAAACTGCCTGTGGCATAAATGCTCGACATAAAGGGCAAGAGTTCAGCGAGTTGGGACTGTGGCAAATAACTTTGGTCTGCCTACCGACCGAAAGAGTGAAATTGAAGCATCAGCTGAAGCTGCAGCTCTTTGGCATCACGTTGCATCCACATTAAATACTCTCGTACTCTCGTACTCTCTACACATACTATAAACATGTCTGCCACAGTCGGTTGCAACGAAAGGTGGCAACCAGTTGCCGCAAAATTGAAAGTAATTGTCACCTTTTGAGTGTGACATAGAAAGTGTGCATGTGTTCAATCAGAGAATGAGGTTAGATTGCCGACTAGCTATGAAAGTGAGGTTAAGTTCGGGTAAAATGTGAGGTTAACATTGCAAAAATTTTGGGGTTATTGTGTATTAATTGGTGCTTTTAATGAGAAAAGGAATCTGCCTATATTTTTAGGATAAATGTACAGTTGCTCCTAAATAATGTGATAAAGTGAGGTTAGGTTGATTAAAAGTGAGGTTAAAATGACAACAATTTTGGGGTTATGCTGCATTAATTGAGTTCTACAATGAGAAAGGCATCTGCTTAAATTCTTAGGATAAATCTAAAGTTGCTTATCAATAATGCTATAAAGTGAGGTTAGGTTGATGAAAAGTGAGGTTAAAATGACAAAAAATTTGGGGTTATGCTGCATTAATTGAGTTTTATAGTGAGAAAAGGCATCTGGTTATATTTTTAGGTTGATTTAAAGCTTAGATGTTTAATAAAATTGTTATAAAATAGTTATATTGATAAAAAAAAAACTATCATGATAGCGTGTGGGGGTTTAGGTGAAGATTTTGAAGATACCTAGCAGTATTTCTGTAAAGTGAGGTTAAGTTGATAAAAAGTAAGGTTAGCATGACCACCAAGTGAGGTTGTGGTGAATTACTTAGATCTCTAAAAAATACTTTACATTATTGCTATGAACGGGGTCAATAAAAAGTGAGGTTAGAAATAATTTAAGCTTGTTTGAGATATAATAATTGATGCTTATAATGAAAAACAGTTATTTTCAACAATTTTACTCTAAATTTAAGAATTAGTTGTGTATCAATACTTTTTGAAAATGTCATGTAGGGTTTATAGATAGTGAGGTTAGAAGATAAGTTTTACATTTTAAAGATAAATACGTTCAATTTATTTGGTTAAAAGCAGTAAAAGTATATTATATATAAAATTCAGGCTAAATTGCTTAGAAAGAAGTATCAAATTTAAATTTTTTTTGCTTAAATAAAAAGTGTCACAATATTATTAGACAAACTTTGTTAGTTTTGGCCAATAGTGGCATTAGTCACGTTGGCCTAAACTGTGGCAAAGTCGAGCGGATGAGCATGCCACAAGCAATTAACTGCCTTGATGCCTGTTGCAACTGCGAATCCAGTTCCAAAGCATTGCCACTCTTTTAATAAAGACTTGAACAAAATCAAGGCATGTAGGCAAAAAAAAGAAAACAGGCACCCCCGCACAGTGGGCACAATCGTCTTGCACTCGAATTGCCAACGGGATGCATGCAACACTTATAGCAACAAAATTAAACGCAAATCGCAACCAATCACAAAGATTACCCCCACACATAGAGATGGAGAAAGAGAGGGAGGGAAAGAGAGAAAGAGACAGCGCCCCCGCTGTAAACTTGTAACTCGTTAAGAGTGGAAAGGAGGGAAAAGGGGGCAGAGGTATTTTAAACATTGCCAAGGCGCATAATCAAAACGCTTAAATTATAATAACTTTATTAAGCCTCCACTCTCGGCGAGTGGGCAAAAGTGAATTCGTTGGCAACTTACACACACACACACACACACACACCTTTCCTTGCCTAGCCTGGGCAACAGGTGTAGTGCAATGAAAGCAACAACGACAACAACGACAGCAACAACAATTGGCAACAGGTAACAACTCAAAGCCACAAAAACATAAACCAAAGGCACAAGTTTTTCATTTTGGTTTCTTTCCATTTTTTTGTTGTTGTTGTTGTTTTGTTTCAAGTGGTTTTTACTTGGTATACACTTGAGCATTGTTGTTGTTGTTGTTGTTGCTGTTGTGTACTGCCTGCTGTTTATGATTGTTTTTTCATTTTCTCAAGTGATGAGTAGGATATCTGTCTGTTCCTACAGCTATGCCAACAACTACTACCAACAACAACAACAACAACAACCAGCAACAACAACAAGCAACAAGCTATTTGCGACTCACGACTTTTCATGCAATTTTGAATTTAAAATTCTTCACACACTCTTTTCATTATGTAGCTTCATTCCTGACTCTACCCACCCCATTCCCCACCCTTTACCACTCCTCTCCTCCCTCCTCTTCTCTCTACTATCCTCTCTCCTTTCCTCGCTGTTTGTCCATTGGCCCGCCATCGAAGTCAAAAGGCAGCAAAATAAGATGCTACTCTTGTGGCCATCTTGAAGTGGTTGTTGTAATGGGCGAGTAAGTGTATGTGTGTGAGTGTATTAATATGTGTGTGTGTGGGTGCATGTGTATGGGTGCCACTAGAAGAAGACGCCTTACAATCACGCGCCATTTACGTTTTTATTGGCGCTGGCGCTGTTGGCAGATCACAGTGGTACACGAGCTGCTGATAATGAAATGAAATTAAAGCTAATGTAAAACTGCATATAGAATAACGTAAACTATAGCTGTGATAGTTTTTTGTCAGGTTAATAAGGCCGTTGTTTTTCATTTTAACAATAAATTGTCATTTTTATTATTAAAATTTTTCCCCTACGCGTTTTGGCGACATTTTTCGGCTTCTTCAGGGAGTCTGTTAACATAAAAACATTTTTTTGCGTTTACATTGCATAAACACTAATAACAAGAAACACTAAAAATACCAGAGTTTTTTGAAACAAAACTGATAACTTTACTACTAAAAACTATAATTATCAGTTGTGTTTCAAAGAACTCTGGAGATTTGTCTAGATTTCTCTGTGTTTCTGAAATATGAGAGATTAAATTTTTCAAACAGATTTTCGCAGTCATAAAATTGAGCTGCCATAAATTTATTTTGACTTTCTACAAATTATTGAATTATTTTTATACATTATACAATTATATAGCTCACTTGGAAATTATTTTATGATATTTTATTTTATTTTATTTTAAAATAAAATTAATTTTAATATATTAATCTTAGACTAACTTAAAAATCCAAAAAATATTGAGCCATTTATTAGTATTTTTTGCCTTATTTCAGAAACACTGAAATTTTCGTTTGCATTACTTTTGGGTTATTAGAAATTTTCAGCGATTTCACATGCCTGTATAATTTCTTTTTTTTTGTGAGTTATGTACTTTTTTTATAAAAATTATATGATTTTATTGATCATAAGACAGATTCGACAAGTGTTCGAGTCATAAATTCTAGTAAAATAATCACATGAAAATTCGCACTTTGAGCGAAATAAGAAAATCAGATATTTAAAGTTATTCAATTATAAAAGCCACTTATCGAAAGGGAAAAAAGAGTAAGAGAAAATAACGGAAAGAGCTCTGGGGAAGTCAAGTGAGGATTCATAAATAGTTTCCACGTGATGATCGCGCTACGTTTATTTTATTATAAATACCATTTGGTTACACTGTGCAGAGACACGCATGGATTTTGTGTTGGTGTCGATGGCGATGCCGCTGCCGCTGCCGAAGATGATGATGATGAAAATGTTGTTGATGATGATGATGATGATGAAGATGTTGATGATGGCAATGTGGATGATGATGATGATGATGATGATGATGATGATGATGATGATGATGATGATGATGATGATGATGATGATGATGATGATGATGATGATGATGATGATGATGATGATGATGATGATGATGATGATGATGATGATGACTGGGCTGCTTGCCCTGTTCAGTGGCTTAGCCAGCTTTGCCCTGATGTGTCAGTCGTGGACTGTTGACTGTAGTTGCTGCTGCTGCTATTGGTGGCTGTGATGGTGGTTGTGGTGGTGCTGCCACCACTTGGTGGTCCAATTCACCGAATTGACTATAATCAGTCTAGTGGCAAGTACTTTTCGAGTGCCTACTCATGCACTTCTGTGTAGCATGCCTTCCATCCACTCTACAACCGAGTGGGAAGTCCAACCTGACTGACTGACTGACTAACTGACTGACTGACTGTTTGACTGGCCAGTCGGCAAGTTGCAAGTGCTTTGTGCCTCATATGCAAATTTGCGCTTGCGCCACACGGTCTAGAAACGTCAGTCGACACGGCGAAAAGTCGAAGCGGCTCTCACGACGCACACACAAATTAATTTATTACATACAATGCAACAAATTACAGCGCTCATTAATATTTAAGCCAAGTTTTGCGTAGCTGCAGCAAGTGCCCAGTGCCAGAGCAAAGGCAGGCCGAAACGGAAAGACAAACAAGATGGAAGGAAATGTTTTAGAGCGCTGCAGATTTGATACCCTATTCTTATTTTAGGCTGATCGTTGATAAGACAGCTATACGAAATAGACGTTTGTTAATAATAAGAAAATAACACAAACAACAAAACAGTTTTCATATTTGAAATGGATTTTCGAACGATCGTTTTGATGCCAGCTATATGATTTTGTATTTTTATTTTACTCAAATTTTTTTATAATTCAGAATCTAAATTTTAGATGACAGTTGCAAAAGACAGTCGAGATAGAAAAAAGAGAAGAGAAGAGTTTGTATCCCAATTAAGCCAGAGTATATTGGATAGTACCAAATGCATATTCTGAGAAATTATTTGAAATATTTCAAAAAATCAAAAAAATAAATCACACTAAAGGTAGAATTTCGACCGATCGTTGCTACGGCAGCTATATGATTAATCAGGGGTGCCACAGAAATCGCTTTCGCTTGAATTTGACTTAAATTTTTGTGAAATTTATGTCAAATTCAAGCGAAATCTATTCCTGTGACACCCCTGAATATTCCGATTTTAAATTTAAAAATGTTTAGCGACTTACCATATGTGTAAAATTAGTTGAGACATCTCAAAAAATAAAAAAGTTTTACATACTTAAGTTTGATTTTCAGCCTATCGTTTATATGGAAGCTATATAATATAGTAATCCGAACCAACCAGTTCCGATATATGCACTAGCTATATAAATAATTCGTAACTGTAGCAAACTGAGAGACAAATTTGATATACCCAAGGGTAAAAGGCCTAATGAAAAGCCCAGGACTGGAAGCTGGCCAGGCTCTGGCTCTGACTCTGGCTCTGGTCAAGGGGGCGTGACACGCCCAACGACCAAGCGACGTCTCGACCAAGACCAAGACCAAGACATGGCTCTCATACCTAATAAATCTGTAATTTGTAATTAATGTGAAAAATTGCCAGTCGCGACGCCAAACAAGCCTAAATTGTTATTACGGCCGGTGTCGAGTCCAGTTTGGCTCATAAAAAACTTGGCCAAGACTGTGTTTGTGTGTGTGTGTGTGTGTGTGTCGCAATGTCTCTTTGGTATGTTGTGGGTCAAAACCATAACTCTTCAACAAGTTCGGCAGTTCGACAATTTTTTTGCAGTGCCTGTGGCCCAAAGTCTTTGGCCTGACTAAATGTTGGCCAAAAGGCGGCTCAGTTAATGTTCGTGCTGTGTTTCATAAATATAAATTAAGTCACTTGACTAACGCACTTGAAACGCACTCCCAACTTCCAAAACGCAAGCTAAAAACAACTTGGCCAACAGATTTACCACTAACTCATGTTACCAAAACAAATAAAATAAAGAAGGAAAAAAAGATCAGCTCTTGGTGAGTTGACCATATCGCGCCATTGTCTGCTGAAAGCAACTCATGCGGCGTGATTAATATGGAAGATGGCCAAAAGAGATACATATCCAAAATATAGTACTTATGCATGATACGAGTGAAGTGTGAGGGGAGAGGGAAACAGGAGGCTGAGGGGACAATAAAGTGTGCGACAACTTAATCAAGAAAAAAAGAGAGAAATGTGTGTCATTTTGGGTGTTTATTGCAAATGATTACCTGTTAATACCCTGTAATTAGAAAGCTTAAGAGTAATACAAATTTACAAATCTGTTTTTTAACTAGTTAAGAAGAACTGATATTTTTAAACTCATTCTAAGAATCAAAAGCGACCTTAATAAAATTAGACTACAAATTTCCTTAAACCAAGAAAATTTATTTTTTAGTTTGGCAAAATATAAAGACAAGTTTAAAAGTAATATAATATAAAAAATATCAAAAATAATCTAGAAAAAAAAAACTAACATAATCAAAAATAATCTTTTTGAGTATTCGGATTATTTTTGATTTTTTCTGATTATTTTGACTACTTTGATTGCGAAAATTTAAAATAATTTGATTTTTACTAAGTGGTCATAAATAATCAGAAATAATCAAAAATAATCAGAAATATTTAGAAAAAATCCAAAAATAGTCCGAATACTCAAAAAGATTATTTTTAATTATTTTTTATTTGTTCTGATTATTTTCTAATAGTTGTAATAATTTTAGATTATTTTTGATTTTGTGTAATCGTAATCTTTAAATAATTTGGCAAAACCGAAAATAATCGTAATTTAATCATTAGTTCGACTATTAAACAAAAATAATCTAATTACTAATGACTTTAAATAATAATCATTACTTAACAGGCATGACACAGGGTATCTACTAGTCGTTTACCTTTGATCTTTTTGCATTCTTTTCAAATGTGATAATATCTTCATATAAAACTATAGTCCTATTTATGATTTAGGTCGTATTGAAATGTTTTATGATAGAATCTATGTTCAAATATTGAAAACTGGATCTCAGTAAAAGATTTACAATTTTTGCATTGATAAAACTGTAATAAAATATCCAGAGTATTTAAGTTTGTTTTAAAACTAAATTGAGATTATAAATCACTTATTCCATAAACAAGTTATTGATTTAGTTTATCTACTACAGCCTGTCTTTAAAGTGTAAAATTTCAATTAAAAAAACCTTAAAAAACACAATTAACCCATTAAAAACACTTTGAATTCCGCGAGACAAACAAATGGGGCATAAAATGTCTGCACGCATGATTGATAATATTCGAAAGCAATATTTCTTATTTATGCTCTTACCAAAGTTGACCGCAATTGGGAAGTACACACAAAAAAAAGAGAAATACAAAAAATGATATAAGAATTCGCACTATTGCCCTTTATCCCCTCCACACACTCCACCTCCGCCTCCTGCCATCAAAATTGTTGTATTGATTCGCTGCGGTCAAAAGCAACACAGCGGTTCAATTGCTAACCGGTCAGTAAACGAATCAAGAGTTTTTTATTTTGGTATCAGGGCTGGCCAGGAGGTAACGCAGTTGACTGACTGACTGACTTCGTGAGCCAAAAGACGTGAAACAGCAACAACAACAGCAACAACAACAACCACAACAAAGACAAGAATAAGCTACGTTTATATGCCTGATGAGCGGGCGCCTTTGAATATGAGTACACTGAGAAAAACTGCATTCCGGGATAGGATCAGTTTGAATGTCAATAATTTCAATACAATTTCATTTATTGTTTACATTAAATTAGTTAATAGAAAACCATATATTAAGTAGTTAAAAAATATTTACGCGACAAGAAAATATAAACAATAAATTCAATATTTTCAATACAATTCCATTTAATTTTTTCGTAAAATAAGCCAATAGAAAACAATATAGTTACTATTTAAGTAAGATTTAAAATACAAGAAAATATAAACAATAAATTAATATATACCAATTTTAATTTAAAACTGAAAAGATAAAATAGATAGATTGTTAAAAAATCAAAGGCGCAGTAATCACAAATTTTCTTAAAAAGTGTATGAAATTTTTGATTAATCTTAGGTCTATTATTTCACTTATTGTTAATATTTTAATCATAGGGCCTTTTATTAAAACTTTTTCCATTAAAAAATACTTACCAATAACTAGAATTATAAGACTGAATTTTAGCATATTTTTTTCGTCCAGTGTATAAGCCATAACCCCACGATAAATATAAGATTTTTGTTGTTCACTTGTGATATTTACTTTGATTTTTTCCTTTTTTTTGTACTTATTTTCTTTACTTCTTTTCTCAACGAATCAATCACAATGATTATGATAAATGATTTCTGTATTTCACTATTTTTATTTTCGGCTACACTCATTGTTTGGCATTTTTCTGTAGTTTTCATTCCTTATTTTTTTGCATTATTATGGCGATCATAATGGTCGATCAGTGAGTTGGGCTTGTAATTGCCGGCTTATAAATCACAGTGAAAAGATAAGTATAATTTCTGTTAGATGATCGCTAGCCGGACCATAGTTGATTAGCACATTTGTTGGAGATTTTCACTTTTTTTTTTGCTCTCTGTTCGAAATGAAACGAAGCGAAATCGAAGCGAAATCGAAACGAAACGAAATGAATCTTCACGTAACGCTGACCCATTGAACTGCTTAGCCAAAGTACTTGCTATTTTTTTTTCTATTTTTTATTTAGCTATTTTCTCAACTTGTTTGCTAGCAATCCAACTGGCTATTTACTTAACGGTACGCTTTTATTAGCCCGGCTTATCGCATATTTCGTATCTTGTTAAGATACTTCATTAGTGTCACAGACAGACGCCTTTTCCGCATTGATTAATGTATGTCAGACGGAAACAACAACAACAACAACAACGTGTAATGCGGACCACCAGCAACAACTGCCCCAATAGTTGCTGCCACTGCCACTGCCACAGCAGCAACTGTTGCTGTTGTTGCTGTTGCTGCCACTTGAAACCTGACTCACACTCACAATGCGACTCTGTTTGCATAGGCGGCCCGGGCCACGCCCCTTCCATGTTGGTCGCCTGCAATTTGAAGTCTTTATTGTAGACGTTATGCAGAAAGGTGGAACTGCATCATTAGTTTGCCCCAAGATATATTCAACTTATTGTGTTAGATAAGCCTCGGCTACTGAGAGAAGGCGAGCTAAATATATTAGAGAAAAAATAAAACCTTAAAAATAATATATCTTAAATTTATTTTAAATATTAGATTAGATACTGCTGTCTTAATATACACGTTAAGTTCATTTGTAGATATAACTAATTTATATTATAAATTGGATTTCCTTAATTTGGCTTTCATGAAATTATGACATTTTTGTTTAATTGCTCAGATATTAAATGGAGTCTTCACCGTACATATTAATATTTTATGACTTAAAGTACAACAAAATTAATTAGATTTTCTTAGTGTCTTTACCAGTAACTATAATAAAAAATATATTTTTTCAATTGCAAAAATTGTTTATTATTTAGCAAAAAGTGTGTTACAGATAAATAATGTAATTTTTGGTAAACTAAAACAAAATATAAATCTATAGTTGGTTTTTTAATTATTTTTTATGAAAAATTAATATTATTTGTCACAAAATTGTATATCAAAAATTTTTGAGGCATGAAAATGTTTTCGTTACTAGGCTTTTACTTCGTAAGGAAGTTTTTTTTTAAGATTTATTAAATTGTCTTAAATTAATTCCAAAGTTTCATATAATTTTATGATATTTAAAAACAAATTGTTTTCCCATTAGAATTTAACAATAGCAGATATATTTTTATTAATAAATGAATATTTAATTTATATTAAATAAAAACTAAACGCAATAGAAACGAAACCAAAAACATTTCTTTTATATTTAGAAGTTGATAAAAAAAAATTTGATTT
>JBAMBL010000948.1:0-33848 GCA_037043405.1 Drosophila subquinaria
ATTTGTTGCTCTAGCTGCATTTTCTGTTGCTGATGTTGAGTGTGTTGCAGCTGTTGCATTTTGTGTTGCTGCTGTTGCTGTAGCTGCTGTTGCTGCTGCTGTTGTTGTTGCTGCAGCTGCTGCAATTGATGCTGTTGTTGTCGCTGCTGCTGCTGCAGCTGCTGTTGTTGCTGCTGCTGTTGTTGCATATGCTGCTGCTGTTGTGAGTATTGCTGTTGCTGTTGCTGCAGCATTTGTTGTCGCTGTTGCTCCAGCTGTTGTTGCTGCTCTATCGGCATCTGCAGTAGCTGTTGTTGCAACTGTTGCATATTAAGTTGTTGTTGATGCATATTATGTGGCTGTTGTTGCGGATGTTGTTGCGGATGTTGTTGCGGCTGTTGCATTTGAATGCCTATGAGCGGCAGCTGTTGCTGTTGTTGCTGCTGTTGCTGCTGCTGCATGTGATTCCTGGCCAAATCCTGTTGCAGCTGCCAGTGCAATTGACGCTTCAGCAACAGATGCAGCTGCCGCAGTTGCAGCAACGTCTGCTGAAACAGTTGTCGATTCGGCAATGACGGCAACATCTGATCGATGCACTGCACCAATCGCCGTGTCTGCTGCTGAACGTGCAACAATTGCACCGTCAACTTTTGCATCTGCTCCAACTGCAATGGCGGCGGTGGCGGCGGCGGCGGCGGCGGCTTCTCCAGCGTCGACTGCGACTGCGACTGCGACTGCAACTGTGCGTACAATTGTGACTGCGTCGAAATGGGCATCGGCAGCGAGTTCGTCCGCTTGGGCAGATGCTTCTGTCCGCCCGCCTTGGCATCCAGCAAATCCTCCGGGAACCGCCACGGCTCAAACTGTTGACGCTCCCGCTCAAATTGTCGCTCCCGCTGCCAACGCAGCCAGGCGTCCAATTCGGCAGTCACCGCGGCATTGCCTCTCTAAAAACGGGACAAAACAAGTCCGAAATGGATACACATTAGAAAATGTTGAATTTTGAATGTTTAATTGCAGTGAATTAATTTTTTTAGAATTTTAAATTATTAACTCCGCTATACCGAATCTTAATATCAAGCAACTATTTCAGACTTCAAATAAAAATATATATCAAAATAAATAAATAATATAATAGATCATCTTTTGCAAGTGTTTATTGCGTAGCCTGAACAAAACCTTTTTTTTAAGGTTACAAAATATTAATATTTTAAAAAAAGACAAAAAACAAATAAAAAGTAACTACAAATTGATTGCAAAAAAAAACAAATAAATTAATATTTGGTATTTTTTTTTTTGTAATTTTTGTATTTTTGGCATAAATACATATGTATACATTATTCAGCTCTATTCTTTTTTTTACCTTTTACGACTAAGAAACTCTGAGCACATGTTTCAAAGTGTAAAAACCGAATGGAAAAAGTCCAACTTACCATTTGCGGCATGTGTCCATGTGTCCATTGATTGGGCACATTCGGATTTTCCTTGTCCTGTTTGAAATTGATATTAAGACTGTTCATTGCGGCCAATCTTTCGGCACGCTCTGAACCAATTGGCGCCAGTTTCTGCATTTCTTTCATGATTTCTTTGGGTCTATTGAATTTTTAATTTTTCTTTTCTTTTTAGTCTATTAAAAACTGCTGCTGCCAGTTGTAAAAGTTGTTGTTAAATGTCCAGTTCCATAACCAAGTGAATTTTCAACCAAAGCCTACTAATCAATCCAAACAATTTCAAATAAATGATTGACAAATTTAGTATCAAAAATATTCCATTTACCTGATATGTACACATTTTTTCTACATTTTGTATACCCATTACTTAAGAAAAAGGTAAAAGGGTGTATTACAATATACTCGTTGAAATGAACATATGTAATATAAAAAAAAGCATCTCCAACCCAATAAAGTATATATATTCTTGATCAGCATCAACAGCCGAGTCGATTTAGCCATGTCCGTCTATCCGTCCGACCGTCTGTCCGTCCGTGTGAGTACCTAGATCTCAGAAACTATATTTATCGGTAGTAATGACCGATTAAAGTCTTTAAACAATGTTACTGCCTAAAAGTATGCAATAAAAAATATTTTATGTATATTTAAATAGGTAACGGGTTTTCCATAGTCTGGAACTCAGCTATAGCCATTCCCGCTTGTTTTTACTTACATTTAAAATTTATTTATGGCTTCTTTATACGGGCCATACAATCTACCGATTGCCATAAAGAGCTCATGAACCCTTTTTGAAATTTGGCCAAATATCCAATATAATGCTCTGTTTTCCTTCCAAAACGTTAAAAATTAATATGGAAAAGGTAGTGTTGGTAAACGTTCAAAATTATTCAACATGCACACGAGAACAAAAAAATAGTTCATTTTTATTAAAATTTCAAAAAATTTAAAAAAAAAACTATAAAAGACCCGGAAATAATTTTTAAACCTAAATTCATCATAAAATAGGGCCTAATTTTGGATTTTTTTTTTTTTTGGAGGTGTGCCGTACAGGGACAGACCTTTACCTCCGACGCCAAATCAAGTCAACTTGCAACAACTCAACGTGCAGCAGCCAAGTAACAACAATCTCAACAACACCAATAATGTCCACGACAATAGCAACAACAAAATGCTGCGCAAAAAGATTCCAATCTGGCCAATGCATGTGAATCAAAATCCCCCAACAACAACAACAACAACAATAACATCAGCAGCAATAGATACACCAACAGCACCACCACCAACAGCACCACCAACAATTGCTAGCGCAACAGCAGCAACCAATAATAATAATATTTAACAACATTTACATTCAGTACAACAAATTAACAGATACAAGAACAGATTCAGATTGGAAAACATCGTAAATTAACAGGAACATCTACATTTTGCAAGTTAGATATTAACAGACAACAATACATTAAAACATATCGTAAATATGTATATCTAACTACATATTTAACCAAATATTTAAACGAGCACACTTAACACTTAACATCCTGTTAACAATTTCAAGCCGTGTTCAATCCACTGATCAATCAATAAAAGCTTTACATTGATCAATTTACAGTCTTTTCTACTTTAGATCTTAGTAGTTCGCAAATTTGATTTAATTACAAAGTTAATAAATAATCTACTTCCTGAAACTAAAAATTGATTAAAAATTGATATTAAACATCAATATAAAATTAAAATTATACAACCAAATTAAAACTCATTTACTTTGTTTAATGCTTAGTCATATTTATTTTAAATATTCTCAAAAAGTAAATTGAATTTTTTTGATACTAAATTTGTCAAGCATTTATTTGAAATTGTTTGGATTGATTAGTAGGCTTTGGTTGAAAATTCACTTGGTTATGGAACTGGACATTTAACAACAACTTTTACAACTGGCAGCAGCAGTTTTTAATACTTATATCTTATTGTTTAAAGTAAACTTATTCTAAAAGTTTACAAGCAAAATCAATTTAACTTTAAATCTTTATAGCTCAAAAGTAAAATTTACATATCATTTGTTTTAATTGATAATTAAAATCATTTTTCTTGATTTTATTCTACTATAATTTTAATGCTAATCTAATGTTATCTTAAAATACAAAAGTCTAATCTTTTTAGTCTTAAATTTAAATTATTTTTAACTTATTTTAATTGCTATTTAAAATCATTTTCATAATATTACATTTTAAATACTGAGCCAACTTAAATAACTTATTTTAAATTTAAAATTAAACAAGATCTTTAAGATTATTAAGATCTGACTTAATTTAATTTAAAACTAAAAGTTACATATTTGTTTTACTTGATAATTAAACTCATTTTTCCTGATTTTATTTTACGTTTTTAATGCTAATCTAATCTTATCTTAATATAAAAAAAAATTTAATCTTTTTGACTTAAGTCTAGATTATTTTTAACTTATTTTAATTGCTATTTAAAATAATTATGTTATATTTTTAATACTAAGCTAACTTAAAAATATTAATTTCAATTTAAAATTAAACAAGATCTTTAAGATAATTAAATTCTAACTTCCCAGTTTAATTTAAAAATAAATAAATCGATTCATAAACTAAATAAATAACTTTTGTGTTTATGTTTATTTGCAGTATAAAATATGTTTTCTGATTACAGCGTTTATTTGATATATATATAATAAAGATATAGATACACATATAGAAGTATATATTACATATATTATTTGTATAATACAGATGTCAGATCGAGTCACATTACGGGATAAACACAGTATTGAATGTGTGAGCTTCACTCAGGTAACTTGTTGTTGTCACAAATCATTTTTTTGTTTATAAATTATTAACTATTATAATTAAAACATGTAACTTTAACATTTCTCAATGAACAATACGAAAAAGAAAAGCACCAAGTTCTTTCTTTCTTTCGGGGGATTCTTTGTGTTATATGTTTTGTGCACAGTTTTGAGCTTAAGTAAATGAATAAAGAGTAGAGAATAGAGAATCTACTCGTTGGTTGTGCCGGACAGCAGAGCCGTGTCCTCGGCAAGCGGTTTGCGCTTGTAGGATGGCTCAGTGGCCAAATAGACGACAAGACCACCAAAGATTACATACAGCACGCCAATGATGTTGGCCAACACTCCAGAAGCGGGCAGCGTCGAGTAATTGGCACCCCTGTAAGATTAAATATATCATTATCACAAATAAATATGATAAATTCAGAAAAATTTAAAACCGAATTATGAGATATTCTAGATACTTATAAATAAATAGCTAACATTTAAAACTAAAATTAATTAAAGTTAATCTTCAAACTAAAGCTAAAACTATGATAATTTATTACTTTTTTTTCCAAATATTAAATGAGATAAATAAGAGTGTTCAAGATATTTATAAATAAATAATTACAAATTTAAAGTAAAACTTAAATTAATCTTAAGACTAAAGCTAAAATTATATAGATAATTTATTACTATTTCTTTTTTCCTCATTAATTTTTAATTGTTTTGTATTAATAATATTTTTAAATCTATGTTTGTAATAGTGACTAGTGCTTTAAATCAGCGGTGGACACGAAATCTGAATTCGGGGGCTCCCGGAGCCCATGCGTGCCCATCGCTTTATTAAATAATAAGTGTTAGTTTGTAGCACTAGCAATCAAGATAAATAAACAAATAATGTGCTAAAGTCAAGGAGAAAATATTTAATTGGGCATCTTAAAAGATTATCAGGGGTGCCACAGAAATCGCTTTCGCTTGAATTTCACTTTCTGATTTCTGTGGCACCCCTGTATATTTTCTTTCAATTTTTTGAAACGATTTACTTTAACTTTTATTTAATTATAAATTTTTCTCTTTAATTTATTTTTTTATATAAACTCAGGTTTTTTACTTTTAATTGTATTCTTATTTTAATTCTAAAAAAAATTTAAATAAAAATTAAAAAAATATATAAAATTTAATCAACTTACAGCGTAAAAATGGCCTTCTCGGTGATGCCCATGATAGCGCTGGCAATGGCCAAGACGAAGCCAAAGAGTCCAAAATAAACGTGCAACGGCATGAGAGCAATCTTATAGTTCTCCCGCATGCCCGGCACGAGAAAGGCCATAAAACCGGCCACGTATTGCAGGCCAAAGATGATGACGGCGGAGAGGCCAAGCCAAGAGTGCAGAGAGTACAAATTTGGAATTGGGGGATCGACCAGATTATGCGAATCAAAGACGGTTTTTAGGGCAATCACAGTCAGTATGAAGGCGGCCAAATGGATGCCGGCGTGGGTTAATTTCAATGTCTTCTTGCGCGTGGTGCGAAAACCGCGATACACCAAAATAGCTAAAAATAAAATAATAATTTAAATGCCAATAGTTGCACCTTCTTCCGGTCGAGAGAGATCAACTTACAATTGCCATACAAATAAATAAATCCAATGGTCATAAACAACGGATGCCAATTAAACTCCAGCTTGGGATTCGCCGAGCCGCCCAGTCCGCCTAAATGTTGGCCCACCCAAGTGCCCACGAGCACAATCATCGTCAGTCCACAGAGCTGGGTTACCACATACAGCACCTTGAAGTTGATCAGCGATGGATCCATATTGGACTTGTTGCCGTTGCCGTTGTTGCCTGCACGAATAAAAGCCAAAAATAAACAAAGTATAAAACACGTTCATTAAACAAACAAAAATCATTTCCAAAATTTCTATCAAAAATAGCCAAGATTCAAGTTTAGAAAGAATGCTGGAAAATATTTTAATTAATAAACAATTATGAGTGCTTTAATCGAGATATCACAATAGCAGATACTCTGTAAAGGATGTTTCTGGAAAATTTGCAATAAAAAATTAAATTAAAATTAAATTAACTATTTTTACAGAATCAATTTAGAGACTAAATCAGCGGTGGGCACTCATGGGCTCCGGGAGCTAGCGGCTGCTCCCGAATTCAGATTTTGTGCCCACCGCTGGACTAAGTAATCAATAAAATTACATTCTGCATTAAAAATACATAGTACAATTTTGGCAAAGTTATAAAGCTTGGAAGTTGGTCTACTTTTTTATCTAGCAACTTTACAAGTCACAATTTTGGTTCATCAAATTTAAAGTGTTGCTTTATACTAATTATGATACAAGCAGTTGATTAAAACTTTAAAACTTGAGATTTAAAATTTGTAAATTCCAAAAATCTTTATTTTTAGGCAAGAAATTATTAAATCTTCTATGCATCTATTAATAAGGCTCAAACGGTTAGAGCTAGAAGTCTGACATTTTCACACAACATAGATTTAATAAAATATAAGTGCAATTTAATTGTTTATTAATGATATTTGAATGCAGAATGAAGTTAGAGATCAAAACTAGATTAAAATAACTTGTCGCATGAAAATCGGGTTAATTTTCACAAAGTTATGCAAGTTTAAAGTCTGGTAGCCCATTGGGTTGTAATTATAAAAAAGCAAGTGTAATTATAAAACTGAGAAATCGTGCCAGAATCTTAAGTCTCTTGAAACTGGTCTGATTTTTGACCTAGTCAAAATTTATGTTCATTTTTAGCATAATTTTTTACAAAAAAAAAAAACGGATTTATGATTAGTTAGGATATAGCGAATTGATTAAATGAAATAAATAAAATTATTTGAAATGAAATTAATGAAATTTGAATGCAGAATAATTGAAGACACCAATCCATGATCAAAATAACATTCCGTGTAGAAATCGCATTAGTATTGAAATAGTTTTAAAAGTAATGTAATTATAAAAGTGCAAGTGTAATTATAAAACTGGCAAGTCGTGTCAGAATCTTAAGTCTCTTGATTGATTGCAATTGCATTTTCTTTTCTACACTCATGATCCATTAATTAAGCTGCAATCTTGATGGCATCAGTGACCCGTCAATTCAGTTACCACATTGCTGTCATATGATATCATAACCACACAACATAACAAACCCGACAATAAACAAAACAAAAAACAAGCTAGGCTTGTAATTCCAGAGTTCTGTAGATCGATAAACATAGTCTCGATAAACAAAGCCGTTGGCAAATTGAGATTTTTAAACAACAATTTCAGGTAATTGTAATAAATCCGATTAGATTACAGACTATTTCAGAAATAAAATATTAAACTAAACACTTTGCGCCCAGAAAGTTATTTGTTTGCCCAACATTTATAAGATGAGGCCTGAACACGATATGTAGGTTTGTGTTGAGAGTTGAGTTGAGTGCTCTCTGAGTTTTTCTTATCAGCAGAACGTGTAAACATTGTCTGGTAGCCTCAAAACAATCTACGGTAGTGGCAGGCACAATGATATAAAAATCGCTTTAAATAGCATTGTTCTATTTCGTGTATCTTTTGCTTGATAGTGTTAAAAAGGGAAGCAAGAGCAGGCAAAAAATTGCAAATGAATTAAAAAGTTCTGCGCTTCTTTGATGAACTCAAGTGTATTGTGTTATTAGAAGCAAGTATGATATATAAAAAAAAAGACGAAGAAATATAAGAACAAGGCAAAAGATACAGAATAGTAACTAAGTGACTAATGATTTTGAATGCTTAAATATATAACACAAACTATTTGTTTATTTTTATCAATTTATTGCACTTCTATTACATCAAATCTTTGCTGTGTGAAAATTTCAGCCTTTTAGCTCTTACCGTTTGATCTTATAAATTGATTCATAGAAGATTAACAAATAAAATAAAAACTGAAAAAATATCTTTATTTAAATTTTTATATTATTTTAAATGAAAGCAAATATCAATTAAAATCATCAAATATGATCAATTAAACAAACTTGATTGCAAATATTGAAAATAAAAAGAATTTTCGATATTTTCAAATAAAAATAAGATACAAAAATCTATTAAATTACAAATCAATAATTATTAAAAATTTCAGCCTTCTAGCTCTTACCGTTTGAGCCTTATAAATTGATGCATTGAAAATAAACAAATAAAATAAAAAGTGAAAAAATATCTTAATTTACATTTGTATAATATTATTTTAAATGGAAGCAAATATATTTTGAAACTATCAAATATTATAAAAATATGATTACAAATATCTAAAAAATTTAAAATAAAAAGAATTTTCGATATTTTCAAATATAATATCCTGACGTTTGCAATTTTCAAAAGATATTTTCAACTAGAAATTTAAAATAAAAATTAAATACATGTATCTCTTAAATTTAAAATTAATAATTATAACAAATTTTAATATTATAACTACTTAAGAATAAGGGATTATAATAATTTGAAAAAAAAACTATAGAAAAAAAAGTGTATCCTCTCCAGAATATCATATATTTTTAAAATCCCCTCTTATATTTGAATTCCCCATTTCTGACACGCTCAATTAATTATTCAAATCGTAGGTGAACTTGTTAGATAGTGTAATGAAACAAGTTCATGAAGTTGCTTGAGTATACATAGATAAGTGTAAGAAGTTCACCTCAGTTCAAGGTAACCTTGGTCTTATCTCTTATCAGCTGCGTTCAATTCAAGTTGTAACAAGCAAATGATATGCAAATTGACAAATATAGTAATGTCTTGAATAAAATGTGGCACACACTTTGCAACTTTGTGGCACGTGCCACACGTTATACAATATAAAATTTGAACTTTTTTTTATTAATATTTTAGGCAGTGAAATTAATACATAAATACATATCAATAATGATTAAAGTGCGCATTAATTATAATGGACTGTTAGTTAGTTTGTTGTTGTTGTTAGTGCAGCAAAGCGTTGCAACAAATCGTGCGCAAAATTTGAAGGTAATGAATGGCTCAGTAAAACGAGAAAGAAATATACAATCTACATAAAAAGTAAAATTTTATGAAGATGCGACGACGGCGACGACGACTTTGGAAAAGCGTAAAAAGTTGAAGACAGCAAAAGTAAAATAATAAAAATAAAGCAGCGCACAAAAATGTTGAAAAACTAAAGTGAAATTCAACTTGGTGCGAACGTGCGAAGATGTTGATGACTCTGCAAAAGGAGCGAGAGAGAGAGAGAGAGAGAGAAGTAGGAGAAGAAGGAGACAGACAGACAGTAGGAGGAGATGGAAAAGCAGGCGTAGGATTGCCAATGGCGTAGCCAACGGGGGGCGAAAGAGCTATTAATTTTGTCAAGCAAGTTTTGTTTATGTTTAAGCTAAAATTTTGTGAAACTTTGATCTTTTATCGCAAAACAGTATTCAGATTGATCTTACATCATGGTACTATTCATGAAAGGATAAATGAGCACAACAAATAAAATTAATGAGTAAATAAATAAAATTATATTAAAAATCTCGCGGTTGTGAGCTACTACATGCATTTTTTTTAAAAGTACAAAACATATGAATATTATGAATGGCTAATTGAAAGATTTCGGCTTAGAAACACTTGCGAAAAATCCATTGAAAGATTTCGGCTTAGAAACACTTGCGAAAAATCCATGAAAACTAATGAATACTACAATAATAAAAAATTGCTAAAAATTACAATTTTAACCCCTTTTTCCTACTTTTTACACAGAAAGTGGCTATTTAGCAATTTTCAAAAAAACTTAAAAAAATAGTAGCAAAGAGATTTTAAAAAATATTTTTTGCAGGCATTCCTAAAATTTTTTCAGGAATTTTTTGCATCAATATATTTTTTTTTTTAATCGAGGATAAAAGTTGATGAAGTAGACGTTCACAAAAATTCGATGGGTTAAGGAAATTTTAGCATCATTCAAACGGAATTTAAATGAGCTTTCCACATATATATTTTTTAACTATAAAGACTTGACTTACTGTTAAAGTAAAAAAAAGGCTGTACGCATAGTTATTTTTGCTAGTGTATGTATATTTAGATAATTATTAAAAGAACAAGAATTTTTGAATTTGTCATCCTCTGCCCCCTTTGTGCAAAACTGCCAACGCCCTTGGGATGAGCATTTGTAATGCAATTGTAACGGCATCTCTGCCGCTCTCCCTCTTCCTCTACCGATCTCCATGTCTGCACTGCACTGCACTGCTTTCTTCTTTCTCTTCACACTGTCCGTCCTGCTTGTTCAGCTGTCTGTCTGCTGAAGTGCGTTTGGTTTTAACTTTTACTAATTCGAAACTAAAACGTTGAGCGGTGAATTTTTTAAAAGCCAAAGCCATAACATTATTATACATGTTGTTGTTGTTATTGTGGCTGTTGTTGTTGTTGTTGTACCATTATTTGCGGCCGCATCGGCGGTAACAATTGTTGGCTGCACTTGTTCTGTTATTGTTGTTATTGTTGTTTTTTCCACTGGCTGTTGTTGTTGCTGTTCAGCCTTGCTAATATTTTCGCCGTTTGTTGTTGTTGTTGTTGTTGTAAGCTCAACAGGCTCGGCTTTAACTTCAATGGAGGTCGACATCGTTGTCGTATTCGACGCTTTTGTCGCCTGCGCCGCCTGCTCAATGTCCAAATCCTTTGACATGTTTACACTTAAAAATCAATACACGATTTCTTGTCTAATTGTTGTTGCTGCACGTTTATTTTGCATGCAAAATAGCAATAGTTAATTGCACAGCGTATTAAACACACTTCGTACACACGACAAACACACGCAATGAACCACAACTACAAATCTACCGCAATACAACCGAGCACCTCAAAGTGCAATGCGCAACTGAATTTCATGTTGCCGCCTTAAACAAACAGAGCCGCCGACAGCGGCCGCGACGTTGGCAGCAATAAGCTTTGGGCATAGAAAACAAAACACTCGCATGGGAGTAGCAACTTTAACAGTGTTGCCAGAATCGAATTAGAAAAGTAGCTAGAAATTGCAGGGACCGCAAATAATGATTATTAAAATTTTGTTCATCAAAATTCCAGGATCGGGAACGCGACATTCGTACGTCTTTAAATAAAAATAAAGGCAAAAATAACATTTTAAAAAGGTTTTTTTTATGTGTTTTATCAATTTTATCAACACTATTTTTATTATAAAAGACAAGCTTTGAGAACTTGTCGTTTTCGAATTATTTATAGAAAACAATGCATCGCAAATGTATGTCGGAAGTCGTTTTTGACTTCATCTTGAAAAATGCAAAAGTCAGTAAAAGGTGCGAGTAATGCGGAAGGAAATACTTTTTTACCACAATAAAATAATGTAGTTTTCCATTTAAAGGAATTATAATGTTATATTACTATTATTTAATTTATTTTACAAGTTTCATTAATGATTTTTAACGCGAAATCGGAAATCGCGACAAGATTTCCACCATAATTTGTTAATCAAATTTTATTCGATATTTCGAAAAAAGCTTGTAAAACTTGTTTTAAATGAAACATTCAATATAGTTATATTTATTAAATTGGTTCAAGTTACAATATTACTAACTAACTTAGTTTAATCGAGAGAATACAAACGGATCATTTTGGAAGTCAATTTTCAAGCAAATGGGCAAAAATATAGGAAAAGAGAATTTATTCTAATTTAGAATCTAAATGTTCATCCTATTAAATTTCTTCTAGCGTTTTTTGCTTAAATAAATAACTTAAATACATTTTTGGAAGAAAATTTCACACGATGTGAGTTTTTGAGAAATTTTACGTTTTTGGGGAAGGTGGACCTTTTTCTACAAATGCCCATATACAAAAAAATATGTTTAAATTTGGGCGAAAAAAAAAAAAAAAAAATTTATTTGTTGCGCTCAAAATAAAATTCACTTTTAATTTATGGCTTTTGTCCCTGAAAATAGCTTTAATAGCTTTTTTTAATTAATTGATTATGGTTACATACTTTTCCCATTATTATAATACGAACATACAGATTATAATTTGGTTATTAAAATGCAATATGTTTTTTTATCGTATTCTAGGTAGCATCACAGATATTTCGTCAATATCTTTATATTGCTCGAATAAATTGTAATATTTAAATACAATTATAAAATAGCTAGCTTTAGCTATAAAAAGCTAAGGTGACAACACTGACTATTTAAATGCTTCAAGTGTCTGCTTATTATAATGAATTAACAATTATAAAACGAATGTCTGAAATTTGTAATGCAATTTTATGATGCGCAACTGAAGTTCAAGCAAAAAGCTTTGAAGATGGAATTAAACTCGCATGGGAGTAGCAGCTTTTATAAGAGCTTTCATCTGCCATATGCTTGTAAAGTGTCTGCGAGTTATTAAAAATTAGTGTTTAAATTTGCAATGCAGTTTTTACAGCAAATTGCAGAGTGGGTTAATATTTGTGACTAATTAAAAATCGCATGCAATCTCTCAAATCACTTTTGTTGTTGTTGTTGTTATTATTATTGTTGTTGTTACCAATATTATTGGTATGCAAGAAACGCACAACGAGGTGGGGGGGGGGGGGGGCTTAAAGGGTGCAAAATGCGCATTCCTTTGACTCTATTGAAATTCTTTCTGAGCTGCATTTCAATTAACAAATTGTCTAGTTAATAACATGTTTTGTGCATAATAATTGCACCTGACACTCCCTCCCACTCGCACTTGCTGACACTTACCTAGCGAGAAGAGCATCGCGTTTGTTTTGTTTTGTTTCCTTTTTCTGCGACTGTTATTTGTATAGAATTTTAAACGTTCTATATTTTACAGATTTTTATAATATTCAATAATTTATATTTAATATATTTCGTTTTTGTACAGCCTCTGATTCTATCTTAACTTGTTGAGCAATTTGTGTTTTATGCAGGATTTAACTTTTTCTGAAGTCTTCCATATGGATGCAGCGAAAATATCTGCAAAGGCAGCGACAGCGACGCCTCCGCATTTCCCCTTAAAAGCTTTGCATACAAAGCTTTTCGATAAAAGCACACAGCGTGTGCTTAATACTAACACAGGCAGCGATACACACACACACACAGATACACACGCATACTGTAAACCACTTGTTGGATATTTATGATACACTCATTCTATTCTTTTGTTTAATTTTTTTACTTTCAAAACTTTGCTAACAATTGCAACAAGTGTAAATAAATACTTACAGTTTTTGTATATGCGTCAATCAACTGTAAATTCTGCCACGCGACAGCCGAAAAAAAACACAAGAATGCCGCTATGAAAGAGAACCACAACTGAACGTATCAAGAAAAAAACCACAACAATTTCGACAGCATCGCGCCGTCAGCGTCGACGTCGGCGTCAACGTTGGCTTTGCTATCGCGGCGTCAACATCAAAAGTAAACAATCAAAGATCACATAGTAAACTGCGTGCGTGCCATTGGCCGCTTATCAGCGATAACTACAAGAGGAAGACTAGTTCAAGGTTACACTTTCCCCTAATCGGATTTGTAATCGATCTATCCTGCAAGCTGCATAAATTATTGTTGTTGTTATTGTTTACTCATTTGGAAAATGAGCGGCTATATTAAATGTCATCTGTGCGATATTTAGGTATCGCAAAAGCAGCAAATTATCGATAGTTCAGCTGTAACGAATCACGGCAGTGTTGCTATCAGTGATGCCAAATATTTTTCGAAGAAAAAGAAAACGGCTAAAGAATTTCGGTGTACTGGTTAAGTGTTTTCGCCTTTATATCGTTTCCATTTTCAAAAAGATCCAAAATTGGCAGTATAGAATCCTTTTTGGATTCAATTTAATTGAATCTAAAAAAAGCCAGATTTTCGGATAGAAGACATTTGAGATTTTTCCCGGCTGAAGAAGTTAAAAACCAGACAAGTCTATCCGAAAAAAGGCCAAATTGGCATCACTGTTCTCAATTGTGTGCCACACTAATACAGCTGTGCGATATAAATATCGATATCTGAAGTGCGACAATAAGTACATCACTAAAAACAGACAACAATAAGAATTGCAGTTGAATTTTTATTTTGGGTGCCAACTAAATGCAACATGCTTTCCAATTTGATTGTGACCAATCAGAAGGTCGTTCTAATAATTGGTGAGTGCATAAAATAAATATATTATAGAAATGTGTGATGGAAAGCAATGTTTGCCTTGCAGATCAACTGAATCGCGAGCGAATCGCGTTAAAGTTCATTGACAGCCTGCTGCAAGAGCAGGGCAAGGGGGCGGAGGAGGTGAAGGTGCTGCCAATTGGCACGCAATTCAAGCACGTGGCCAACATTAAGACGCTGCTGAGCAACAACAACAGCAACAACAACAATGACAACAACACATCAGCAGCAACAACAAATACAGCATGCAATGTCATAATGCCAACACTGGCGGATTTGCTGTGTTATCATTCCCCCGCCCACATCTTTGAGTTTATCAACAAGCTGCGACGCTGCGAACATGTCAGTCGCATCTTCCTCTGGGCCTCGCCCCACCTCCTGCCCCACGCGGACTCGGAGTACATTCTGGCCGGTTGCGAGTATCTGGCCGAGTTGATTCTGCGCCTGGAGACAGACACCACGTTGTCCTTGTTGTCCCGCAAGCCTGGCGGCGGTGTCAGCAACAAACGCTACTCGTGCCAAGTCTCCAAGACCGAGTTCAAGGTGACGCCGCTGTCTCTGGAGTCGGTGGAGGGTAAAGCAGCAGCTGCCGCAGCAGCTCTGAAGCAGGAGGAGGCCGTTAAGGCCGCCGATCCCGGTGGCACCTTCAAAATCGAACTGGATGAGGATGAGGTCGTGGCACGCAATGCACTCACTTTGCCATACGAGCGGTAAGTGAAGGAATTATTCAAATTAATCAAAATAAGGCTGGAAAACAATAGTAGAAAAGTCAAATTTATTTATAATTATAGCACGACCAAAAGCAATCGGCAAAAAGTAAATAAACTAGAACTCAAATTTAAAAGTAATAAATTAAATCAATAAAAATATTAATTGTACACTAAAAAGAAAATAAGTTAAGTCTAGGGTATGCCAAGATTTATAATTGATCCAACATTTGTTGCAAGGATTGGGGAAAACCCAGAAAAAACAATCAAAACCCAATGAAAAATAATTAAGTTAAGAGATCAGAGATTTAACCGTAGATGATTAAAAAGAGAAGCTTTAATTAGGTGAAGAGATAGATTGCTTGATATTAAATGATATTATATTCAGAGCACAGTACTCGAAAACGATAATGCATTTAAGCAAGATTAATAGAGCGAGCAAATATCTCCAATAATTAATTTATGGAGGAAGATAATCCCAAGAACTGTTCTACGGTGAGCAGGAGACGGAAGATTTAGAAGAAGAAGTCTACTTGAGCTAGGTGGCAAACGAAGATTTGAATTCCAAGCAAAATCACGAAGTCCAAAAAGAAGAAATTGTTTCTGTACAGATTCAGTTTGATCTTGATAAAGTTTGTACTGAGAATTCCAGGCATAAGAGCAATATTCAAGAATAGATCGAACTATAGTAGTTTAGTGACATTCGTGTCATTAAATACTTTTGACCAACGCACATTGGGCCAGCGAGCCGATTTTTCGACGAAAATTCAAATTTTTTATAGAAAGTAAACTTATTTTAATAATAAAATTTTAATAGTATATACTTTGACTAAATTGAATCAAAAGATTTTAGTTATTTTTATGCATCCCAGGAATTTTGGCAGCCCTTCAAAGTCAGCTGTTTGATTGCATGCATGCAAAACTAAAAAGCGCGGGAATGTGTTTGTTTACTTGCGAGCGTCCCAAAATTATTGTGGTTTAAACAATTTTCACTAAAATTATGAAAAAGATAGACAAAGATATGTAGAATATTTGCATTAAAAAAGATTTTCTTTATGTTTGTTAATGTGTTTTTTGTGTGCGTTTATTTGTGTTGTCCAAAAGTAGAAAAAAAATAACCTGCTAACCCATCTGTTGTGGATTATAACTAATTTTGTGCCAAGTTGTCCCAAAAAGTAATTATGTGTCATTATAGTGCAAAGTGTATAGAAACTAATTTTAAAAATCTTTTTTGCTCCATTTTGTTCCGTTGTGTATAAATCAATAATATTGTAGCTGTATTTGAGCCTACCAGCAGACGTCATTAAACTTTTGGAATCACCAAACTTGCTATATTTTTGTAATATGAACAATAATAACAATGTTCCCGTTTTTGACGCTAAAGATAGTGATAGTGATTCAGATTCTGACTCTGAAAATCCGTTTTCAATAGAAATTGATGTAGAAGACGACTTTTAGGAACATTTTTAAATGTAAGATACTTATTTATAGTCATTTTGAATGCATTTTTATTTTTTACTTATTAATATTAAGATAAAGTTTAAAAAAAATGAATTAAAAACATTTGTTGAATTTAACGAGTGCTAGCATTATTAATTACCGTACAAGAATCAATAAGAGGAAGCCTATCTCATATGGGCGGCTAGGGAAGGCGTGGTCAGATCGCTCTGAAACTTAGATATATTTTTATGTGCATCTACACTATCATATGTACCAAATTTCAAGATCCTAGCTTTAAAACTTTAATTTTCGTCGAAAAATCGGCTTGCTGGCCCAATGTGCAACGCTTTATAAATCCAAGAGTGTTCTAAGCCTTTTTTACAATGAAAGAAATATGAAGAGTGAAACCTAATTTATTATCAAAATAACATCAAAATATTCCGAGCACAAAATATATAGAAAATCTAGTTTATTAATGTTAGGAAGAGCTTAGTTAATTTTCTTGTCAACTAATAAAATTAATTTGTATAGCATTTCAATTTATTTTAGATAAATTTAAATACTTTTTGTTAAATACTATTTCATTTTAGAATATTTCTCAAATTTTTTGAACTGTATATTTAATCGAATTCCATTTAATCTTTATTGTATTTTTGAAAATTTTTTTTTGTGTGTACTAATTTTAAGTTTACTGTTTTATTTAACTTTTTTTAACTTAAAGTTTTAATAAGAAATTTTTAATCAGCCTTCATTGTTTTTAATTATTGTTAATTCCATTTCCAAAACTATACTCACTTGATTTGTTTTCTTTTTTCTGCGACAGCACCAGCGATACAGCAGAGGGCAACATTATATATACACCTGATGCGGACGACGATTTCGATGATGAGGATCCCGATGAGGATCTGTTGATCTAATCTAAAAACAAAAACAATAAGTGCTCGCACAGTAAACGGCAGTACAAATGGCCTTGGCTTTAAATATTTACATAGGTCTAAAACATACACAACAATTAACAAATAATGTTACCTGTAAGCGAGCTCAACAATTTCAAATTTCCGGCCCCAAATTTAATAATGAAAAGCAAGAAAGAATTTTAAAATCTTTGTTCTATTAGTTGAATAATTGAAAGTTTATACTAAAATGATATACGGATAAGTATATGTCCAGTGTTACAATTGCATCGCATAGTTTTTACTTAAACACTAAACAATTTGTTTTGTAATACTCGTCGAACATTCACACAAACACTCCTGATACTCTTTCACACCAAATCTCATTACCACATTTACATATATCACAACAATTCGATAAGAGAATAATTATTGGTTTCAAAGTTTGCATTTAATTCGCATTTGAGTTTAAGTTCAAGATTAAGTTTAACAAGAAGATAGATAGTTGGGAAAAAAATGTTTTGAATGCCCCCGTCTTGAAGTTAAAGTATCGAGTTAACTAAAGGAACTATTTGTGCTATACTTCATAGTTTTCTTCTAGCTATTGTCAGATAGATAGATATTTACAGACTTGATTTATTCTACAAATTAATTGTCTCTTTTTACTACAAATTTTAAGTACATTTTTCTTCGTTTTTTTATAGGGAATTGAACGGACGGGAAATGAAAAATAAATATGAAATTTTATTCAAATTTTTAATTTTTTTTTTTAAATTCTGGAACAAATTATTTTTCAATCTTTATACTTTAATTTAGCGGTGAGCATGAAATATGAATTCGGGAGCACTACAACAACATCAACAACAACAACCCTATTAGAGTCTACCTAAGTTGTGAGCGAAGCTACTCCCGGAGCCACTGCGTGCCCACCGCTGCTATAATTTGTATAATAATGAAAATCAAATTTATTCCTGGATTTCATATTTATTTAAAATTATATTTTAAACGAAAACTAATTTGATTTCCAAAATATCTTTTCAAAAATTGATATATCTAAGGTTTTCTCATTCAATCAGATTATGTTTTTAAATTTAATTTTATTAAACTGATAAAAACGTTGAAAAATTGACATAAATTCTGTAGGGTATCAATATTTTGTTCAAATCTAAAACTGAAAATTAGTTTTTAGTGAGGGCATTCATAGTGCATTGAGCGTAATCTTTGCTAAAAGTCTATCTAAATTGCGACATATATAGTACTATATATATATATATATATATAAAAAGTTGGTTAAAACACACACACATACACAGACACACACAAATACATAGACACAGAGGAGGGACTTGGTATTTACACAACAAAATTAATAACAAATGTGTTTCAATGGTAGCGTTTTCATAAAATGGCTTTAACAACTCCCACTTCTCGAGCGGATTCATCATCATCGACGCTTGATCAACGCCTCCATATCGCTCTTGGGATCCAGGGCCAAAGAACTCCAGCTGGTATCCTGGCAGAGCGGCAGCTCGGTCAGCACCGCGGGCTCATTCACATTGCAAGTTTCACGCAGCTGAAAGAATTTGCCAATCAAACGATCAATGTGATCATTTAGTTGTTGGCCCACAAGCTGAGAATTGGCCAACGCCTCTTGACGCAGCGCAAAGACATCGTCATCATTGTGCAGATGCTGTTGCCATTCCACGGGCAGCTCAAAGTCATCCGGCAGCGACAGACCGAGTCCTCCATTCTGGGCCTGAGCAGTGGCAACTGTTTCCAGTGGCGACCCATTGGCATAGGCCAGGGGAACGACCAGAAACTTGAGCTGTGCATAGATCGAGCTGCGTCCAATTAACTTGGCCGTCCAGATTCCAGGTGTAAGCGGTTGCTTCAGCAGCGTCTTCGAGTGATTGATGACATCGATGCGAGATTCCTCCACATGCAGCTCATTGAAATCCTGCAGGCGTCCCAAGGGATCCAGCCACAGCAGCGTCAGGTTGTACGAGTGCCCAACATCATCCGTAGATCCTGCATTTATAATTTTAAAAATAACATAAAAATATTTTTTGTTGAGAAAAAATAATATAAAATATCAAAAGTAATAATATTATAATAATTATAATAATAATAATAATATAATATTGTTTGTAATAAATTATTAATATTTTTAAGAATTTTTTACCAACATATTTAATATTGTTTAACGCTAAAAGAAAAATGTTTATTACCTTTTATTTTCAATATAAATGCAATCTGAACTATTGTGTTTTAAAGATAATCTACGGTGGATCACAGCTTAAAGTATGCACCCTTTTTTTTACTTTAACAGCCATGTGAGTCAAGTCTTTACAGTAAAAAAAAAAATTTGGAAAGGTCGTTTAAATTCCGTTTGAATGACACAAAACTTTCCTTAGCCCATTAAGTACCCTTCAAAAATTCCATTTTTCCATTTCCATTTCAAAATTTTTTTATAGTTTTTTGAAAATCCTATAAATGACTATTTTAACCCCATTTTCCTACATTTCATACAAAAATTGGCTTTTTAGCAATTTTCGAAAAATCATAAAAAATACTAGCAAAAATATTTTTGAAATTTTTTTTTCTTTTCAGTCACTTTTAGAATTGTTTAGAGAATTTTTTTTGCATCATAATATTTTTTGGAAAAAATCGAGGGAAAAAAAGTAGAAAAAAAAACACTTTTACAAAAATTATAAATTTTCCATAGGTACTTAATGGGTTAAAGAAATTTTTGTGTCATTCAAGCGGATAAGATTATTTTAAGAAATCTGCATCAAATCTTTTGTTTTAAAAGTATATTTCTTTTGAATAACTTCATCCACATATACTTTATTAGCTGGGGTAGCTGTCAAAAAAACAAAATATATCAAACACATTGTCGATCTGTCTGCAAAGTCGTTTTTATTAATATAATCGACATTTTAACGAAGTTATAGTTATATAACTCGTTTTCACAATTTAATACAATTTACTCATTTTGTTTTATCCACTGCAAAAAGGATGAAACTCGGGTAAAAACATTGGGTTTATTAATCGAACATTCTTTATCCACTCCAAACGATAGGACCCCTATTACGGTGCTGCTACCATCATCATTCCTTATGGCCAATGGGCCACCAGAGTCCCCAGAGCATGTACTACTTTTACTGGATTTTGAACAAATCCACGATGATAAAAAAAATACATGAGGTATACACTCATCAGCTGGTAGAACGGTCACATTAGTATACAAGAGATGATCTGAGTGATCGCCAGCTGTTTAGAAATATGAATAATTAGTTTGATACTTGTATTGAATATTACTGGGACATACCTTCAGTTCTTCCCCAACCAGAAACAATGGCATTTGCATAATCATAAGTTTGGCTTGGATCTGGCAACTTTGCAGGTTGAATATAGGCATTAAATTCCAAATCGACTGGCAATTTAATCAGGGCTATATCATTGAGATGATAAACAACATCATGCTCTGGATGCCCTAGAACATTCCTTGGGGCTACAACCAGGATTTGTTTACCCGTCTTTTGCTTATTGGCTAAATTCAAGGTTCCAAAGTAAATAACGTAGCGCGCACTTAATGGGTTCAATGGATTGTTATATAATTATTTTTATATCAAATATAAACTCTAGACTTACAAATTACTCGATGTACAATGAGCTGCAGTAAGGATATGTCTTTTGGAAATTATTACGCCACCGCAAATTGAAGCCGTTTTTGTGATATTATAATTAGGTTCACGTCCTTCAATAAATACTTGATATGGAAATTGCTTGGCAACTGCAGGGGATCCATTGATAATGCGTTGCTTAATCGTGGATTGTGCTTCGATATACTTTTGGCATAATACAAAAGCCAGAAAGATCAGCTGCCACTTGAATTGAGCCATGTTCAGCTTCAAACTTGAAGAAGTACTGACGATCGAAAGAAACTTCCGAGCTTTTATAGTACTCGATGTATGAGAATTTCTTTTTAGGATTTATGTTTCCGATAAGAATGATGGACAGCTCGACACTTAATTTATTGACACCTAATTAGTTTCCTTGGATTAGGTAAATTGAATTTGCAACCAATACTTTGTTGCAATCTTGAAAATTACTTTAGGTAACAGCAAAATTGTTAAAAATGTAACTAGCTTCAAAAAAAGTTGATCTTTCATCTTTACCTATATAAAAAAAGAACTCTTGACTGACTGACTGACTGACCTATCAACGTTTAGGCCAAACGGGTAAACCTAGAAAGATGCAATTTTCACACAATATAGCTGAGATTTTTGCTATTGTGCAATAAGACGGCGTTTTGCCAAATTCGATCTGGAAGCTGGTCAAGATCGAGGTCAAAGTTCAGGAAATTGCTTAGTATAAGAAACTTTTTTGTTTCTTTAGATATCTCGACCAAACTAACCGTTAACCGGTATTAACAACTTGAAATTGGTAACCGTACCGAAACAAAAATTTTATATTGTATCTGAGCCGAAAAACCGAAATAACCGTTTTGTAACCGATTCATGCATGACGGTTAGTTTCGGTTCAATCAATCATGAATTCCATTTTGTTGTTAATGTGTAATCCACATTTTTAAAACTAACTTTGGATTTTTATATTTAATTTGAACATAAATCCCATTAAATAGAAAAATCTTTTTGAAATTTTGAACTTAAAAAAATCAGTTTTGAAACTTTTTTCATTGATTTAAAAAAAAAAAAAAAATTTCAAAAAACCTCTCCCCGCTAGTATTTTTTATAATTTTTTGAAAATCCTTAAAATTTCTATTTTAACCCCTTTTTCTTCCATTTCATACAAAAAGCGGATTTTTAAAATTTTTTTTTGCACTCACTCTTAAAATTGTTTTAAAAGTTTCTTTGCTTAAAAGTATTTTTTGTAAAAAATCGAGGAAAAAAGTTGACTTTTTAAAATTCAAAATTTTTGATGGGTACTTAATGGGTTAAGGAAAGTTTTGCATCCTTAAACCGGAATTAAAACGACCTTTCCAAATATATTTTTTTTCTGTGAAGACTTAACTTACAAAGCTGTTAAAGTAAAAAAAAGTGTGTACGAATAAGTGTGGGTCCGAGTGTATATATGATTTTAAAAATATATTTATCAATGCATCCAAAATTCAAATTTCTGAATTTGTTGCTTTAATTTTATAATTTCTGTTATTTTATATTACAACAACAACACACAAAGGGCTAAAACACATTTAAAGCTACTTTTGCCACTTTTGCGACTTAGAATTCTCAACTGGTTCTAGCGTCTCAAAGGTGACATTAGGCTGACTGGTCATTGGGTGATATTAATGAAATAAATGATTTTATACACTGACCTGCAACTCCCTGATATGTGTAGCTCAGGAGCAGCTCACTCCGGGGTCCCAGCAGCTTGGCAAAGTTGCGCGCCACCTGCTCCTTCTGGTCAAAGTCCGTGGCGACCTCGAAGTTGCGCAGTCGCTTGCTGAAGCGCGCATTCCTCGCCAGCTTGCCGTGCTGCACGGGCCGCACTCGCGTCTCCAGCTCCAAATGCTTGGAGTCATTGCTACGCTGGACACTGAAGCGCACCAGGAATCCCTTGTACTGATCCCGATGCAGATAATGGGTTAACTCCAATAATTGTTGCGCCTGAAGCTTCGTTTGTTGGGCTGCCAGACGCATGAGACTGTCGCCCACAGTTCGGGCCAGATCATCGCCAGCTCCATGCAGATCCTCGTGATGATAGAGCGACTGCCAATAGCTATGAAGATTCGCATATTCGCTGGTATATGGACCATAAAGCCATTCCTCCAGCTGCAACAGCACAGCCTGATTAATAATTGGCTCGAATTTGCGGGCAAAGAATAAAGATTTCGATTCGGTCGATTGGAGACGTGGCCAATCCTCGGGCTTAAAGTCATTGGGACTGCAGCCGCACCAATCCACAACATGTTTGTACTGGCACTTGCAGCCCTGCTTCCGCTTCCAGTTGGTCACATGCAGATTGTTGTCCACATAGCTGTGACAATGCCGCGTATTCCTCAGCACAGTATGGAAAAAGGATTCCGCAGGCAGCAGCGTGTGCCGAAAGATTCGCAACAGTTCCTGCAGCAATTTATCATCCTTGCGGGGATGCGTTACATAGTCCACGAATGGACGGGAAAGTGCCACCCAATCGCTGCCGCCATCCACTTGAATCCCAGCGGGCAATTTGCGATCCCCAATCCGCCACATGTGCGTGTCACACTCCACGAATGTCTTGTCCAATCCCTGCTTCTGTATGAAACGCTGTGTCTCCCGTCCATGGCCCTTGACAAAGTTGCGTCCCCGATTCGCACTAAGGAAATCAACCAGTTTATCAAGTGTTTTCACCGGAAAATCACTTTCACTCAGATTGATGACAAAGTCCCATCTCCAACTGGATTCCAGCAGATCCTGCATGCACTGCAGCAGCATGGTCAGCAAGGAGGCGCCGCCCCAAATCGTTGAGAAGCGTTTGCGGGCCAGGCGTATGTTGGGAAAGCGCGGCTCCAGCTCCAACAGCTGGCGATACAGATAATCCTGACGCTGTGAGGAGAACGAGAAAGGTTGACAAATTAATGACAAAATAAAAATATCCTCTGCATCTTTATGCCCTTAGTTATAAGTCCCAATCCTGACCTGAATTTCATGCCTATTTTTGGTACCTCATCTGAATTTGGAAACTTTTTTTAGGAGTTTTAAAAAAGATAAAAAAAATCCAAGAATAAAATATTAGGAATCCAAAGTTGGGAAGAAAAAATAAGGAATCATAAAATAGTACAACAATCTTTATCACGTTTTCTATACAGAACTCTCTCTTCCCTTCCTAAAATCATTCATTTTCCTCTATCTTTCTAGAAATCCCTGAGCTTACTAACTCTAATACTTGTATTATTACTAATTATTACTACTAATGTTTTTTGATCTGATTGGGTTTTTCTCTTTGCAATAAATGTTGGATCACTTTAAACATTTTTGAATACCCCAGATTTTTAGATTTTTATCATTTCAGTTAAATTTAATTTTAATTATTTAATATTACTTATTTTAAATATTTCTTAGCTTTTACTTAAATTTCTAAATTTATAATTTGTCTTTGCTAATAAAAAACTAGTCGGCGGTGCTACAGTCGAGCGGTACTCGACTGTCGAAGACCCCGTACTTACTATGCAAAAGCAAACACTGCTTAAAGTCATGTAATATAAGTCGCTACAAACATTTAAAGTATTTTAATATATATATATTTTCGCCCAAATATATTGAGGATACGTATATCAATTTACATTAAAGATATAATAAATGATTTAGTAAAGCACATCATCAAATTTAACAGATGCACAAAATAAATTGATTTAAGCATTAGAGAAAGCAAGAAAGCGATAAGAGCATTTCCCACATCTCTTAATCATAAACCAAAAAAAATCAAATATTAACATTGAATTGATGTAACTGCAACATATATAAAATGTCAGGAAAACATTAATAAATCTTAAAAATAAAAAAGTCTGTTCAAGCCGGGATTCGAGCTCGGGACCTACATATGATCTAAAAAGTCTGCAAATATTAAAAAAAAAAAATTAAAAAATTTGCTCTCGCTGGGAGTTGAATCCGCGACTAATTGCTAATTTACTGGGAACTTTGCCCCTTAGGCCACCGAAGCCAACTTTACAAATGCAAAATGCAGATATGTTAAGACTACAATGATTTATTCTTTGCCAGTTATGATTTCTGCAACATCATTTTAAAATTTAATAACATTAAAAAAAACATTTGGGGATCATCTGCTAACAACTTAATTTTATTGGTCAAATAATAAATACTAACATTTTGAATTGATAAAAATGCAACACTTATATAAAATATCAACATAACACAAAAAAATTGATTTTAAAAACAAAAAAAATTTTGTCCGTGTCAGGATTTGAACCCGCGACCCCCTGACACAACTGACAATGTAAGCAAAAAACTAGGCGTCTTTACACGTTGCGCCACAGTCGCTCTTTGAAATCCACTGTCCAGTAATAGATTTCATTGTTACTGGACTGTAAGTCAAAAGTAATTAATTGTATTCATTGATTGTTGTTGTTGCTGCTAAAGTATGGCAAATAAAGGAGAATTTAGTTGTTCAATATCTTCTCTGTTTATTATCCGATCGCGATGAAATTTTCAGCACATATGGAAAGTAACAATATCTTCGTCTATGCTTAATAAGGAATGTCTATCTTTAAAATTGTCCTTATAATTAAGATTTTCTAATTTGTGGGCGTTTAAGGGGGCGTGGCCAAAATCTAAAACAAACTCGATCTGCTTACAATATAGACGCACCTACATACCAAGTTTGAAGTCTCTAGCTTTTATAGTCTCTGAGATCTAGGCGCTCTTACAGACGGACAGACAGACAGACAGACGGACAGACGGACAGACAGACATGGCTATATCAACTCGGCTGTTGATGCTGATCAAGAATATATATACTTTATGGGGTCTGCCACGCCTCCTTCTGCCTGTTACGCACATTTTTTTTTGTGACAAAGTTAATAGACCCCTATACTTTTTTAAAGTACGGGGTCTAAAAACCGAAATCGAAAATATTTTATTAAAAATCGCTCGATTTTTTTTTAAAATATTTTCGATTTCGGCTTTTTCTAATTCTTGTTTTCCCAATTTTTGTTTTCCTAATTTTTGTTTTCCCAATTTTTGTCTTCCTAATTTTGGATTCCTAATAACTGTATTCCTAATTTCGGATTCGTAATTTTGAATTCCTTTTTAATCGATTCCTAATTTTTTTTCTTCCAAATTTTCGTTTTTGAGTAATATTTTTCGACATACGTATTTAGAATCAAAACTTTTAATATTTATATTTAATTCGCGCGATTTTTATAAAATATTTTTGATTTCGGCTTTTCCTAATTTTTGTTTTCCCAAGTTTTGTCTTTATAATTTGGGATTCCTAATAACTGTATTCCTAATTTTGGATTCGTAATTTTGGATTCCTAATTATTCGATTCCTAATTTTTTTCCAAATTATCGAATTTTAAGTAAAATTTTCTGACATTCGTATATAGAATCGCATTTCATGCCTATCATATAAAATTAAAACTTTTAATCTTTGTTCTGTGCTTCAATCTACAAATGTCTGACAGAACAATTAGCACGAAACTATAAAACGCGCTTTAATTAACAAATCCGGTCGAGTGTCTGTCTTCTTTCCCCGCCGCGTCACGCCCATCTCCGCCCCTCTCCGTTCACTCACCGCATCCACATGAATGTAGTAAACATGCTGTGGGGCATAAAGTGCTCGGAGCAGTCGATGCACCTGCCGCAATGCGCGTCCATTCAACGTAAGCAGAAATGCAATGCGAACTTGTTGTTGTTCTTGTTGTGCTCCCGGTGCCGGACTGCTGGCTGCCAGTTGGGCAGTGAATTCTGTGGAGGATTATACATTATACATATACAACAATTAATTAAGTGAATCACTTACTGGCAATGCCCGTTTCGTAGACATTCATGGCATAGAAACCACCGCAGATTTCCTTGGCATTGCCCAGACATTTCATGTTGCAGCTGGAATCGGGCAGCTTGGCGGAACTCGGCGGTGCATCGAAGCCGCAGAAGCATTCGCGGGCATACTGCACACCCGCATAGGGATAGCCCGACTGCAAGCAGAGTTCAATGCAGCCACTGGGCGAATTGGACGTTTTGAAGCTGGTGAAATAGCCGGCGAGCAGGCGGGAATCCTTCTCGTCCCGATAGCAGCCCAGGGCCACGTTGGCCGTGTGATTGCCGGCGGGGCAGCTGCTGTGCAGCTTGGTGGCATAGAAGCGTCCAGCTTGGATGGCACAGGCAATTTGGGCGATATGTTGACGGCAGTCTTTCGTCTTGGCACGCTGAAGTGCCGATATTGCTTCCTTGGCATTGATATCACATTCGGGCACAAAGCCCAGTTGTTTGGCCGTTAAGGCTGCAGCATTTTTAGGACTAGGATTAGGATTAGGCGGCTGCACTGCGTCCAGTTCCAGTTCCGAGTCTGCTGCCGGTTCGTGGACATCGCGTTGTGTGCGAAGTGCGCCCGCCAAATCAATATCAAGCGATTTGTAGGCCAAAAACAGCTGAATGGCAATTATGAACAGCAGTATTAAAAAGAAGGAACGATAGCGTCGCAGCCAGCGCATGGATAATCCACTTTGTTGCTGTTGTTGTTGTTGCTCCATCGGCAGCTGAGACAAGAATAGACACGTTTTTTGTTGTTGCTGCCGCTGCTTCTTCTGCTGTTCCGTGTGCTTATGCTGGTGGCTTTTATCGTTCTATGGCTGCGCTGCAGTGGCATGTCCAGCGTTTGTGTTGTTCTTGTGGACAGTTTTGAGCGTTAATGGCATGGAAATATATGTACAAATTGCCAAATTTAACTAAATTTCACTCAAAACACTCCCGCATTATTTTGCACTTAAGAATACTGATTTGATACTCTTTTATCGCAGCAAAGTATCGATACTGTGTAAGCCGACCACTGTTAAGCTGACAGCGTGTACTCGATATCGATATTTGTTTATAACATTCTGGTGTAGCTAATTTCCATCAGTGATGCCAACTGCTCGCCAAGACAAGCCAACCAGAAAAAGATGAATTAAAATCAATGGACAGAAAGTTTATCAAATAGTATTATTTAAGTGCTAATGCTAATAACATATTCGGATATATGGAATAGATCTATCCGCAAATTATATTCAACAGGATTGAATCAGCACTGCTCTGGAATCATATCGGCAACAGCTAACAATATTCACAGTATGCTCATCTCTGCTGTTAAGACAGCACTGCCAAAATAAGTGGACATATCGATATTTGGAAATAACATTATGTTAAAGGTATGAGCATAGTGTTTATGCTCTGCAAACATATCAACAACAGCTGACTGACTGTGAGATCGTATTGTTTTTTTATTTGCCATCCGACTGTTTATAATTTAGAGGAAATAAGCTTAATAACCATTCAGTAGCTGCCTGAACAATTATATTAAATAAAGCCATCAGCACTGCCAGTTATCGTATTGTACATTTGGCAACGCTAACAGTGTACTTGAAACAAACAAATTGCAAGATGGTTGATCCGAACAGAAAAATAAACCGAATGCCAGATAAAGATGTTAATTTCCTGGACGAATGCGAGTCCGAGTTTGCCTTACGCTACACCGCCGACGATGTTGAGTTTATGGCGCATTGTGCCAAGCCCGTGCCGGAACCACCGCTGGTCGACAACTGGATGAGCGGCGGAGGCGCTGGAGGAGGAGGCGGCGGCGGCGGTGGCAGAGGGGGAGGAAGTCCATATAATAACCGCTATAATGGCGGACAGCGCAGAGGAGGCGGCGGCGATCGTGGCTGGGGAAGACGCGGCGGTGGGGGCGGAGGAGACGGCGGCTATCAACCCGATCGCTTTAGAGGTAAAATGAAAAGCATTTTCCATTAACATTATTTTAAAAAGGTTCATTTGCAGATAATCGTCGTCATAGACATGAGGAATATCCACGCAGAGATCATGGAGAGCGTCCATATGAGCGCAGGCCACGCCAGGAGCCGCAGCAGCAGCAGGAGAGGGGATCCCCGATGAATGTGAGACGCGATTATGGCAACTTTGTGCCCGCCTCGAGAGATTAACAAATCGCATGTTTAACAGTGTTCCATTTAAACACACACACGCATAGATATATGTACATATGTATTGGTATTTGAATGTTAAAGACTAGTGATGTAAATAAAAATCGATGCATCGGAAAATGTCGATATTGCGCCCATAAAATATTTAAAGGTCTGACCACTGATGCCAATTTGGCCTTTTTTTTAAAATAAATTTTTCTGGTTTTTAATTGCTTCAGCCGGGAAAAATCTCAAACATCTATCCGAAGATCTGGCTTTTTTTTAGATTTAATTAAATTAAATCCAAAAAGAATTCTATACTGCCAATTTTGGAACATTTTGAAAATGGAAACGCTTTAACCCATTTTAAACTAATGGGTATTTGAATACCCAAAAAAGATTTGACACTTTAAAAATTCTAGCTCGGGGCATGTGAGAGATATCGAGGGAAAATTTATTTCATAGTAAAGAGAAATAATAAAAATATAAGTATAAAAATTGAACAGTTTAGTTATCCTTGTTATACTTGTAGTTTTTTACAGGTAAATATCTAGCTATTTTTCTGCATAGAAAATGTTATCGAAAAAAGCTGAAAAATGTATGGAAATCGAAAAAATTAAATTTGAAGATAAAAATTTTTTTTTTGTTTCTTTCAACTTCTATGGTCTTCTAGGCACACATTTCCAAATTTCGTCAAAATCGTACCAGCCGATCTATGGGCAGCCATTAATGGGTTAATTCACCTCTTAAAATGGCAGAATGTTAAAAATACGTAAACATTTTTGTCCGAAGCAAACAAATATCGAAACTTTGCAGGCAAGAACCCTTTTTCTATAAGTAAATACCTAAAGATGATGGAAAACATTGGCGAAGTTCAACGACAAAGAAAATGCGGAAAAAAAATCATTAAATATGCTTTAAAACTTTTAAATTAAAAAAAAATAGGAAAAAAAGTTTGGCCTGATTTTCTGCTCTTTTCCCCTGTTTTCCTTGGTTTGTCTTTTTTTCCGGAAAATATTTGGCATCACTGGGTCTGACGTATTGACAATCATCGATCTTTGACCTCGATAAATCGTTATCGATAATTTAAAGAAACGTTGAATCAATAACACACACACACAGATTTATTGGTAATTGAATGTTAAAGACGTATTGAGACTGTAAACTTATTTGCTAGATGATGATGCTGATGATGATTATCCTGTTCCTTGTTTTTTAGTGCTCTATAGAGCAGACTCCGATAGATTCTCCGATTTATCGCTTGTTGTCGCTGCAGCCGACATGCCCACGCCCATGGCATTGAACAGATTGGAGACGGGTCCTGCCCCGCCCATTTGGGACTTGTAGCTGTCCATCATGTTGCGCAGTGTGCTCACATTTATGTTGATCGGCTCAAAGTCCTCAATGTCATCGAAATCGTCCTCGGCGGCACTGCGTTGTTGTTGTGCTGTAGAGTTGTCGCTCTTTCCGTGGAAGGATTTGCCAATTGTGGTCTGGGCCAGTTCCCTGTCCATTTGCTCCATGTATGCCTTGATGTTGCGATCCAAGCGATAGTTATCCTGGCTAGTGTTGGACAACGCATCAAAATTACGCTCCAGATCTTCCTCATCAGCGTAATCGCTCATCTCGGAATTGGAATCCCAGTTATCCTCGGGTATTACAAAGTCCAGAAAATTGCGCACATGTGTACTGTCCTGTTCCTAGTTGGGTGAATATGAAAAAAATAAAAAATCAATTGATCAATATATCGAGAGAATAATTGACAGCACAAGTGTAAAGAACGGTCTCAAATATATATTAAAATTGATATATTGCTCAAATATCATCACAACAAATATTTATCAACACATAAATAATCGTCAGAGTTAAGGTGGGTTCTCACTGCGTCACAAACGCTTCACAAACGCTGCACAAAGCTGTTCACAACGTCACAAGGCAATGTGAACACTAAATGCATAGTCACAAAATTGTGAAGTCACAAAAATGTGACAGTCCAATGTAAACACCACTTTCACATTCTGTTAAACATTTTTTGCGAAGGAGGCTGACACAATTTTGATAAAAACTATGTTAACTCCTGTTAAAGTTGAAGCAGCTCAATTGAGCCCAATCCCATTATGAAAGCACATCGAGCAAGTTGGTTTTCTTTCACATTTGTGAAAACATAAACGTCAAAGCTAATATTTTATTTTTTGTTTTTTTCGGGCCTTTAGCATTGATTTTGATCTTTAAAATAGAAATGGATTCACAAGATGGATTCACAAGGCAAAGCGCAGCTGCTGGATCGACGAAATGAATTTGACTCGTGGAAAAGAGGGAATGTATGCAAAGCTAACGGGAGAGCTGCAAAGTCTTTCGTTCAAATTCGAAGCAATTGAGCTACAACTTGCATCCTTGGCCTCCCGGTTCTTGTAGTTTTCACTACATACATTCCGGAGGCATTCTGACTCCTCCACAGCTTCAATTAGCTTGTGGATTGAATCAGAATGCCACTGGATTGTTACCCGACGTGCACGGCTGATTATCTGCTCCAAATTAATTATTTTTAAAAAATGCAACCTTTTTAATTAAAGGACATGTGCATAGTGACATTTCTTTGTTTTTATTCTTTTTGTGGAACTTGTTATTGTTCAATTGCGAGCATTTTGTGAACATTTTGATTCCTTTTGTTTTTTTGCGATGCTCTTTACATTGACTGGCAGTGTTTACATTGAAGTCTTTCACAAGTCTTTTCACAAGGCTTACCACAATTTTGTGAAGTACAAATTTTGTGTTGCCAATGTAAACACTTTGACGTATTCTGCAAATCATCACAAAGCATGACAAAATGTGATTTCACATTGTGCAGCAGTGAGAACCCACCTTTAAGGTGTGTTCTCACTGCTTCACAAACGCTTCACAAAATTGTTCACAACGTCACAAGGCAATGTGAACACTAAATGCATTGTCACAAAATTGTGGAGTCACAAAAATGTGACACTCCAATGTGAGCCCCATTTTCACATTTTAATAAAAATTTGTTGTGAAGGAGATGGACATAATTTTGATAAAAACTATGTTAGCTGCTGTTAAAGTTGAAGCAGCTCAAATGAACCCAATCCCATTGTGAAAAGCACATCGAGCAAGTTGGTCTTCCTTCACATTGTGAAAACATAAACTTCATAAACTTTTTCAACTGAATGGGAAATTGCAAAGCGACATGTCTTTGTTTTTATTCTTTTTGTTTTTCAAAATTTTGTGAACATTTTGATTCTTTGTGATGCTATGCGTTGCTCTGTCACATTGCAGGCTCTTCACAAGGCTTTTAACAATTGTGTGAAGCCCTATTTTTGTGTTGCCAATGTGAACAGTTTGACGTGTTTCGCAAGTCATCACAAAGCAAATCAAAATATGTTTTAACATTGCGAAGCAGTGAGAGCCTTGCTTAAGTTATGTTAGGATATCTCTTTACTTTGCAGCCGATTGTTTCTATGGCAGCTATATAATATAGTAATCCGAGACAGTCCCAAACATACAATCTGTGAGGTTGGTTGAGTTATCCTAAGAATCAAAAAGGTTTTTTATACTAAGTAATTTCTTGAACTGAAAATTGCATCTTTCTAGTCTTACCCGTTTGGCCTAAACGTTGAAAGGTCAGTCAGTCAATCAGTACAGAGTTTTTTTTATATAGGTATAGATGAAAGATCAACTCTCTTTGAAGCTAGTTACATTTTTAAAATCTTGCTGTTACCTGAAGTAATTTTAAGATTGCAACAAAATATTGGGTGCTAATTCAATTTACCTAATCCAAGGAAACTAATTAGGCGTCAATAAATTAAGTGTCGAGCTGTCCGTCATTCTTATCGGAAACATAAATCCTAACAAGAAATTCTCATATGTCGAGTACTATAAAAGCTGGGAAGTTTCGTTCGATTGTCAGTACTTCTTCAAGTTTGAAGCTGAACATGGCTCAATTCAAGTGGCAGCTGATCTTTCTGGCTTTAGTATTATGCCAAAAGTATATCGAAGCACAATCCACAATTAAGCAACGCATTGTCAATGGATCCCATGCAGTTGCCAAGCAATTTCCATATCAAGTATATATTGAAGAATATACACTTCTATCTAATGGCAGTACACAGATTAAAAATTGCGGTGGCGTAATAATTTCCAAACGAAGTATCCTTACTGCAGCTCATTGTATATCGAGTAATGAGTAAGTCAAGATTTATATTTAATATAAAAATAATTATAGAACAATCCATTGTACCCATTAAGTGCGCACTACAATATTTACTTTGGAGCCTTGAATAAAGCCAATAATCAAGAGACGGGTCAACAACAAAGGGTTGTAAGTCGATCGAATGTTGTGGTGCATCCAGAGCAGCGGTGGGCACAAAATCTGAACTCGGGAGCTCTACAACAACAACTACAACAACAACCCTTTTCGCGTCTACCTACTTTGTCGATCACCCAAATAATGTGCGAGCAAAAAAAAAAGGTCTTCGGCGCGGCGCGTAGCGATGTCAGCGCGCACACACTGCGCCTTTACAATGTTGTTGTTGTTTTATTGACGGTCATAAATTTTAAGTGTCAAAAATGCCTCGACTCGAGCTGCGAGGCTCGCGAGCTGTGCCTGCATTGTTGTTGCTACGGTCATAAAATGCCTCGATCGACTCGAGCTGCTTGTGCGTTGTTGTTGCTAGCTAGCTCGCGAGTTAACCGTGCATAATTGCTTTTATGACGGGCTGCTTGTGTGCGACTACACGGCGCCGAATAAAGTTGGGAGAAGCCGCATAGCTCCCAGAGCCCATGCTGCCCTCCGCTGATCCAGAGTATGATGATGGTCATAACCTT
>JBAMBL010000949.1:0-39264 GCA_037043405.1 Drosophila subquinaria
GTAACATTTTGGTAATTGTTTACCCTTCGCGGATAATATAAAAAAAAAATAAAAAACAAGCGGATCAGTCGAGTGCACTCGACAGTAATATACCCTGAGCCTCGGCAATCCGAAGATTTGATGCCCATGTTATTCCCATAATTATCCTTATTTATCGACCTAACGTTTTTTCGGCAGCTACATCCATTTAAATTTTAAAATATAAATGAGTGATTTTAACCAATTGGCACGATATTTTAAAAATGTATTAAAAGTAAAAATGATAAAAACAACAAAAAAAAATTTGTTGATTCGAACCCACGACCCATTGCGCATGGGTGCGTATCTCTATCATTAGAAAGAAAATTTAAATAAATGAAAACATTTAATAATTAAAAGTCATCTGCACCGCACCCATACCTAGATTGGAACCGCGATCTCCCTGGTTGCTAGTCGAACACTTATCACCTCGGCTACTTCGACACATTTGCTGATGCTGGCAAACTCGATATACTTACATACTCAATGTACATTCCCTCAGAGAAAATACAAAACGAATTAAATCATTATTAATTCTATTTATAGAATTGCATTTAAAAAGCGGTTTGAAAAATCGTTAATATTTTCACTACTTATGGCCCAATCGTGTTGAAATTTGGTGATTAGTCTCTGGGCATGATCCTACACCCGTTGAAATAAAAAAAAATTTCAAAATTTAACTCAAACCCCGAAATTAAAGGCGATGTCAGTTTTTGATGAATTACGCCCCCCACAGTGGGCGGGGCAAAATTTTAACACAAACTTGTCCTGCCTGACATAATAGGGAGTCTTCATTCCAAATTTGGTGGTCCTAGCTCTTACCATCTCTGAGATCCTTTCGTTTACACGGACCGACGGACAGACGGACATGGCTATATCGACTCGGTTGTTGATGCTGATCAAGAATATATATACTTTATGGGGTCGGAGATGCTTCCTTCTGCCTGTTACATACTTTTGAACAAACTTAATATACCCCTCAGGGTATAAAAATACTAACAAAAATAGGGCAATTTTTAATGAATTTAGGTGAAACAATGGTATTTGTTTACCCTTCGCGGATAATTTTTTTTTTTTAAATAAAAAATACTAACAAATAGAGGGCAATTTATGATGAATTTTGACGTATAAATTTTTAGGGGGTCTCTTCTACTTTTTTTTTTAAATGAATTTTGAAATTTTAATACAACATGAACTTTTTTCATGTAGTTTTGGGCTTTTCAGAGTTGCTTTCGACAAATTGGAACGTTTTCCAACACTGAATTTTCTCTCACTCTCCCGAATTCTAATTTTTTGCGCGTTTTCCAACACTGTATAACCCGTTACCAGTTAAAATGTGAACTTTTCACCGCAATTGGGAGGCTGTATGACCCTTACAGGGACCCCAATGAAGTTGATGCTCAGAAATGTCAGGTTAGCAATGTGAGAAATTGGCTCGAAAACAAAAATTAAAAAAAAAAAAAAACCGCGCGCTCGTTTTTTTTTTTTTTTTTTAAATTTTCGCTTCCGGCGCTCTTCTTGCACATTCCGCAAAAGACCCATAATACTTCATTTCCCACAATCAATCTTTACATCTTTAGGATGATGATGACGAAGACGATGATGATAATGATGATTATGAGATTCTAAATTTTAAATAAGCTTTCTTATTTTTTTTATATATTCACATTTTGACAGGTAACGGATTATACAGTGTTGGAAAACTTGCAAAAAATTAAAATGTGGGAGAGTGGGAGAAAATTCAGTGTTGGAAAACGTTCTAATTTGTCGAAAGCAACCATTAAAAGCCCAAAACAACCGTGCAAAACACAAAACAAACATGAAAAAAGTTCATGTAGTATTAAAATTTCAAAATTCATTTAAAAAAAAAGTAGAAGAGACCCCCTAAAAATTGTTTCACCTAAATTCATCATAAATTGCCCTTTTTGTAAGTATTTTTTTTTTTTTTTTAAATTGTCCGCGAAGGGTAAACAATTATTAACATTTTTTATATGAAAACCTCTAGTGAATGAACGAACAGCGATAAGATATGCTCGAAATTGTTGCGCACTTACCACGGGTATAACGTGCGTCACGTCGTCACCACTATCTACTACAATGCCAGTTAGAGTACGATCTTCCGCGGATCTGAATGGCAAACTGGCACCCAACGCTAGCACCGCCTGCATCGCAATGCAGAGACCAGGAACATTAAACGTCTCGAACATTATTTCGGCAGTGTGTTCACGATTCTCTGGCGTGTTAAGCGGTGACTCGGTTAGCAGGAAATAATGATTCTCGGGATCCGTACCCAAATACTTGAAGATGCATTGCTCCAGAAAGCGTTCCATCAGATCCCAGTCCTCCACCAATCCATGACGCACTGGATACTAAGAAAATAAAAATAAAAAAGCAATGATTCACTATTCAAATAATTGTTATAAGCCAGAAATGTACACAGAAAAAAAAGCCGTTCTAAAATCAAGCCTAAAATACTTAATTTAAGCCTGTATTTTTTAAGTATGTTTTCAGGATTAAGCTGAACAATCTAATAATAAAATAAGTCTATATCGGGATTAAAATGGAAAATAAGCCCAAATTACTTGATTCTCTCTCGGCCTCTCTCATTTCGACTGGTCTGGTGGCTCAGTGGTTAGAGTCGCCGACCTGTTTGAAAAAAACCTGGGTTCGATTCCCCCAGTCAAACATTCCCTTCATTAAATAAAAATATGTTTAAAAAAAAAGCAATAAATAAAAAATGTTTAAAAAAAAAATTTAAATAAAAAATGTTAAAAAAAAAATTAAAAAAAAATATTAAAAAAAAAATATAAAAAAAAATAAATTTAAAAACAAAAAAATAAATAAAAAAAATTTAAAAATAAAAACATAAAAAAAAAAAAAAAAAATTAAAAAAATAAAAACAAATTTTTTTTTTTTTTTTAAGAATATTTAGGATTAAATTCGGGATTGAAAAAAATCAAGTATTTCATACTTGGTTTAAGTAAATCCGAGATTACCCCACTTCTGACATCGTTTCGGATTGAATTCGGGCTAAATATCCCGGATTTTTTTTTCTGTGTAGTGATCAATTTTTAACAGCTCTAATACGAATTGCATACTCACTTTTATAGAGTGGCCGGTGGCGTTAAAAGCCTCGTCGCCAATAAAAAAGTCCCAGTCCTCGATGCCTTTTGTGATTCGTCGAGTATTCGAGTCGCGTTCGCGTGCCGACTCCTTAATGGCTATGGCCGATGGTATAATGAATTGTGGCTCCTGGCTGCGAGCAAAACCTAGTTTTGAGTAACTACAAATAATAAGGCAAAACGTTGGCACATTAAATGAGTCATCTGTGATTTGCTTGCCTGCTACCTCTACTCCGATACTGCAATAGCAAACTTACCTGGTGCCCACATCAATTACGCATGCCGGTAGCCTGCCTGCCATGTTGACTGAAGATTTCTTTGATGTTCCGTATTTGAACGGGATAAATTACACGTCAAGCTTGAATTTCACACCACTTTCAAATGAATAACTCTTTTGATAAACAGCAAAGTTTATCAATTTTCAACCACACCTCCTCCAGCAACGATGTGTCATTTAGATGTGTCACTCGCTCTTTGTCACTCCTCTCGCACACATTCATCGAGACTTACACGGACAGCGTTGCATTTGGCTCATTCGTTTTACAGCACTGTCAAAACAATTGAATCTCTGCTGCAACATCGATACAATTCAACGTTCTCCAACACTGTTGAAACGATTGAATCTCATAAGTAACATTAATTATTAATTAGCGCATAGCGGTATGGGCCCAAAACATTTCATCGAGGGGATTATGGACCCAAATGTGTACGTCAATATTAGAATAAAAATTTGCAGAAAACCTTTAAATTAAAATTAGAATATTGTAATTTCTTAAAGAAAGATTATCCGACTTAATACAACTTGATTTCACCAAATTTTTAGATTTCAACAATTTTCCAATATCTTAATAATGGTTTAAAACAGCGGTGGGCACGAAATCTGAATTCGGAAGCACTACAACAAAAACTACAAAAACAACAACCCTATTAGAGTCTAGCTACTTTCTCGGGAGTCTTTTGTGCGACTTCACATCGCCGAATTGGCAGAAATATAGAAGGGAGTAGCCGCTGGCTCCCAGAGCCATTGCGTGCCCACCGCTGGTTTAAAATAATAGACTGTTATTTTACAGAGAAGGAAATTTAATGATAAATTTTACCAAATTTTCAACAAATAAAAAATATGAATTTTCAAATCAATTTTAAGAGAATAGATTTTTTATCAGTTTCATCATAATATTGACAATTTCAAAAGTGATTTAATTAAATAAGAGAGTTGCAAATTAAAATTATAGAGAATATTTATAAATTTCTTAATAACTTTAGCTACAGTTTCGCCGACTTTTAATATGACTTAATAAATTTGTAGAAGAAAAACAGATTCTTAAACGGATTTTAATAATTTTTTTAAGATCAGATTTGGGGCGTCACTTTAATTATTCAGAAAAAAGATGTAGGCAAAACATTTTTAACATTACTGTTTTCTTTTATTATTGCTAAATAAATATTAAACATGTCTAATTGTTATTTATCGTAAAAAGAGATTTGCAAACCACAATCTGCGCAATATCGCAAACTTTTCTTTGTGCTTAAATCCCCATGAATAACTTTTTTGTGGTAGTTGGCGAAAATCAGGTGTTTTGTAGAAAGTTTTGCTGCTGTTTAATTACTTTTTAAGCAGCCCGAAACTCAATTGTTTCGACATTCGAAAGTTGCTTTAATCCCCACGCATTCTAAGTATAAAGTATTTTACATTATATAAATACATACATATATGTTTGGGAACTTGTTTCTCCGAATTCCATTTTGGCCAAATTACCACATGTACCTTTTTCGATCAATCAACTTTTGGGGCGCCATTTAATGCGGCTTTAATCTTTGGGTCGCAGTTCATTGGCCACTTCATTAGTGATAAGGCCAAGAAGGAGAAGGGAGACCGGGGCGGTGGAAAAGGAAATGAGGAGCAAAGGAGCAAAGGATGTGCGGCATCCACTTAAAAACAATGGCGTTGCAGGAACACAAAAGGGCCAAGAACCTGCCTCCAGAGTGTGTTCTCTGTGTGTCGTCTGCCTGGGTTTGTGTGTGTGTGTGTGTATCTGTGTGATGTGGGAGCATTTTCCATGTGCGCCTCGAGGTATGCTACACTGAGCAGCAAGCAGAAACCGAAACAGAAACAGAGGCAGCAGCAGAAGTTAAAGTCGAAGCAACTGCGACAACACAGCGAAGAACAACTAAGAAGACTGCAGCTGAGCTGCTCGACTGTAAAATGCCCAGTACAATGTGAAGGAAATATGCTACAGTAAAATGGTAAACACAAAAATTCCTAATTCAGTCGGGACTATCTTATTCTTAATTTTTATTTAAAATGTCAAAAATAATCATTAAAATTCATTGAAATAAATTAATAAAAATAATTTCTGATTTTTAGTAATGAAAATAAAAAATTACTCTTATTATTAAGTTATTCCGTAACTTTTATTTTAAAAATAAAAAATAAAATTTAAAATTTCATTTTTTTAATAAAAGTTGAGAAATAACACTTACATACATACATGTACATACATATATCTGATTTTTTAATAAAAATAAAAAATAAAATGTATTTTTGATTTTTATTTTAAAAGTTACAAGTAAGAGTTATTCAGTAACTTTTATTTTTCAAATCAAAAAATAAAATAACTTTTTTTTTTGTATTGAAAAAAATTACAAATATGTACATATGTATTGTTTCTCAACTTTTATTAAAAAAAAGGATTTTAACTTTTATTTTGAACTTTTTAAAATAATAATTGTTTATTTGCAATTTTCATTTTAAAACTTATAAAAGTTATGGTAGATTCCATCTAAAGTAAATTTTAAATAAAAATTTTTAAAATTTTGCATTAACTTTTTTTTAAATTTTACAATATTTTCAGACTAATAAACATTTAAAATAGAAATAAAAATATGTAAAATAATAAATTTATTAAACAACATATAATTAATAAGTAATCGATTTGTTCCATTACTAGGGCAGAAGTAGGCGTGACAAAATTCCAACTTTGGTTACTTATTTCATATAGACTTAGCCAAACATTGCCACAAACCCAATAGTCTCTTTGCTCTTTGAATACTGGGCTAAAAAAGAACACAAAGAGCAAACGTCGAAATCGAACTGGGACCATTCAATGGCCAAAATCCCCGAGAGCGGCGTCTCTGCTACATTCCCTCTCTCTCTCTTCCTCTCTCCATTGCCCCCTCCTTCTTTGCCACGCTCTTTCGCCCACCAAATGCCATTGGAAAAATAAACAAATTTAACGTTTTTATTGCCCTAGCACGTTGCGGCCGGGTTTCTACGTAAATTAAATTAGGTATGAGCCGGAAAAATTGTGCAAGCTTTGACGCTGACAGAGGCAGCGACGCAGACGGCGGCAGCGACTGAGGCAGCGACTGAAGGCTGCAATGCGATTACGTTTTTTTCCAACGTAACGAAATTGATAGCGGATATAAATGTTTAATGTTTTGGCAATAAAATTGTGGCGAAAGGCTGGCAAACCACTGAAAAGTGAAGCAGATACCGTAAGGGTGGTAAAAGGGGGTGGCAGGAGGGGGGTTGGGGAGGGTAGCCGTTAGTGGTAAGACCAGTTACTTTTGGACGCACTGATAAACCATCTTTATGATAAATTCAGTTTGCGGTTAACGCACAATTTAATTTGTTTAAAATCAATAAAAATCATTTATGCCGCGCTCAACGTTTTTCAGTTATCCCTTGAAGTTGGCCAAAAAGCAGAAGAGGAAGACAATTAGATGGTGGAGGAGGAGGGTTAATTCGGTTAAAAGAGGTTATCCGTATAACCAACTCAATGAGCTGGAGATGTAGAAAAAAAGTGGAGAAAAAACGTGGAAAAAATTGAGAATTTTTAAACAATCTTAAAAAACTATATTAAAATATTCTGTTGAGTATTTTGAAAAATATATTATTGTTATTCGCAATTTTCGGGTCTCTAAAAATCTAATAAAAATTATTTATTTAATTTATTTACTTCTTTTTTAAAGCCAGTCTAGTCCTTCTCTTTATAATCACTTGCGGTTAAATCGCTGATCGTTGATCAGAGATCTTCCTAGATTTCTCAATGATCTGATTGTGTTTTTCTGGACTTTCCCCAATCATTGCAACAAATGTTGGATCAATTATAATTTGTTGCGTACTTACCAGACTTAACTTAACTTATTTTCTTTTCAGCCTTCAATTAAAATTTATATTATTTAATTTATATCTTTTTAATTTAAGCTCTAGTTTAATTCATTTATGTTAACTGTCAAAATTCATTTAATTTTTGCCAACTGCTTTTATTCGTGCTATAATAATAAATAAATAAAAAAAAAAGAATTTTCCAAGCATTTTTTAACCTCTTCTTCTTTGGATACCTTCAAAAACTCTCTACGCCAACCGCCGGTCGGCAAAATAGTTATATTTCTATAGCTATATCCTCTCGTGATAAGCGGCTACCTTTTTGAAGATATATGTATAAGCATTTTTTGGTAACTATTTGTATAAAAGTGGGTCTTATTTCTCTGGTTTCCTCCTTTGCCGTCTCTTACTAACATTAATTAGATCTCCAAATCTTCAGCCATAAATTTTGCTCTGTTTCTTGTTTTTCACTAATTAACTTACCTTAGCATGCTTTTTTACAGCATTTTGATTTTTCAGACACTTTAAATATTTTTGACTAGCTTAGTTCACACTGATTAACCTGTCACTATTTTTGCTACTACCTAAGCAATTTTTTCCTTGAAGCAAATCACTTCAATTCAGCAGCTCAACCGAGATAGTCGTTTTGATTTCTAGAGCTTTTCGGTTTTTGTTTTTGTTTTGGAAAGTGAACTTCTAAATTAAAATATTCGGTTGAATAACGATTCGATTTGATCTGAGTGAAATCTTTTTCATTGAATTTGTAAATTTCTTCTTTTTTTTTTTGTTTTTTTTAATGTGACAATCAGGTGGAAAAGGCATTTCATTCATAAAGAATTTAAAAATTCAATTGTGGCGGACATTGGCAGGGAAAAACGGTGGAAAGACTTCCAGCGCAGTGAACCGACATCTCCATTGGCTAAGAAGGAATCTATGAGATTATAAATTTCTAAGCATTTTTTTGTGCATATTTTTTTTTTTTTTTTTTTTTTCTTGTATGATTAGCCTTTATAATTAAGCCTTATCATTAAGCCTTTACTGGGGCCATTGGGCCCATTTTGTCTGCTCAATTGCCGCTTGGGCCCTCAGCTCCTCAATTCTGGCCGCTGCCGGTGGAGCCGCTGCTGGAGCTGGTGAAGCCGCTGGTGGAGCGGCCTCCCACCCCACCCCACACAACACCTCCTGCACACTGTGTGGCAGCGGCACGCACAGAAGAAAAAATATGACGGGTACGGCCCAAACTGGCGAAATCGACGACCGCGCTCACGGCCGCGCCCACGGCCACTCCACTGCTGCTGTGGAACGAAGTTGTCGCGTCCTCTTCCGGAATACATTTTATAGTTCTCGTTCGACTGTTTGGAACTGACTGCAGTATTTGGGTATTTAAATTCTAATTAAATTTTCTTTAATCCATATATCCATATATTATATTTAATCCATTATATCCATTATAGTCATTAAGTCATACCGAGCAATCCATTCCATGCACGGCAACCGGCTCTCGTCGATGAGGCTCCAACGCTGGAGAAGATGTCTTAGAGGCAAGACTAACTGCCGTTATTAGTAGTCTATCTGTTCCCCTGGCGACGGACTAGATCGCTGGCAAAATCACGCTTGGATTGAACTCGCGCCAGATTTTCAATAGACTCAAAAGTAGGCTGCGCATCACCAAATATATCACCAAGTCCTAGACCAGAGAAAAAGTGAAGAAATTATAGCTGTAAATTAGGACCTTAGGACCTGGTCTCCACTCATAGCTCTGAGCCCGTGAACTTGCGCCAGATTTTCAATAGCCTCAACGGAAGGACTCGCCTCACAGCTAAATATGATGGCCCCTTTAGCCCCCGGCCTGGGCCTAAACCCGTTTCCAGCTTTGGAAATGGCCTCATCAATGAAATCGCCAATGTTTTTGATCCCAAAAACATAGATGAGGAAAGGTGTCTCGTTGCACTGGCGCTTGGCTGGTGGTGGCGATGAGATCATAGCGCTGCGTCAACGAGCCCTGGAAACTCTGGGATGTCTGGAGCCCGACAGCCTGGATAGCCGACTTAGCCCGCGAGGACCTCCTGCTCAGGCCCCTGGTTCGTAGTGCCAAGTAAGTTGGGCTGCGGTCCCAAGACGCTGGATGATCACCTTTACAGTTGATACATGATCTTGCCCCTTGATCCGCAATTGAGCAACTCCTGCTGGTGTGTGGACCGGCACTTTGAAGGCAGGCCAGAGCATTTCAGCAGCGCTGCAGTCACGCAAGGAATGTCCAAAACGCTGAAGATCCTCTCGATTTTAACTTGGAATGTACCAAGAGATCTCAACTTTAGAATTATTCTCCTGAAATTGGAGTTGGACCCTGAAGTTGTTAGTGGGTTGGGACGTTGTGTTTCCTATGACGTTGGATATGCTGAGCGGCGTGTATCCAAGCGCCGTTATCTTTGCAGCAACCCAGTCTGTTGATAGTGAGGCAGGCAGCCCGTTGACTGTGGCCGGAAACTTGCAACCAACCCCAGCTGTGACCAGGGGCATAGCTTGCCGGACCGGCTAACAAACTTCCCCCATCGGGTTGCATTTTTCATCCTTACTCTAGCTTTAATTATATATTAAGTCTATTCTATTTATTTTTATTTTATTTTATTATTATTATTTTTATTTACTTTATTTTATTTATGTTTTTTACTTTTTAATTCTTCTTTCTTTTCCTAACTTTATTTTGCTTCTCTTTCTATCCAGAATTAGGCTCTAATAACGCCACTGACAGTCCTTGGCTGTGAATAGGGGCATAGCTCGCCGGACTGGCAAATAAAATTCCCCCAACGTGTCGGTGGTGTTATTAGACTAAAATTGTAATTCTTTTAGGCTTTCTTTTCTTTATATATACTTTTAATATTGTTATATCTATTGTAATTATTAATATTAATATCTATTGAACATGTTTCATCTATGTATTAATTAGAGGCAGCAATGTTTGCTTTTTAAATAAATAAATAAATAAATAAAAACTGCAAAATACCATTACAGGATTAAAACAAATACAGCATTGATATTTAACAGAATATTCAAATTTAAAAGTTTACTTTCTGCAAAAAAAAAATTAAAAGCGATTTTTAGAAACTCTGATACAACAATATTTCATTTTAACCATTTTATTTATTACTATTCACCAAAATATAAAAAATTTAGTATTTCACTAAAAAAAAATTAATTTTTATTTTTAATACTAAAGGAATAAAACCGTTTAAAATTCACATATTTTATCCTAAGTATTTGATATATTTTTTATTAATGTGAAATTTTAAAAAAATATATTTTTTTTTGGTGTGAATCTATATTGGCAACAATGCTTATTAATTTTGCATATCAATTGAAAAATAGGTTAAAAGAATATAATTTAGTACTTCACATTCTTCCAAAAAAAAAAAATCATTTTTATATTTAATACTAAAGAAATATTGTTTAATAATTCCAAATTTTATCCTTAGTACTTGAAAAAAATATATGCTAAATTCTTGAATACTTACTTTAACTTGATATATTTTTTATTTATATGCAGTTTTAAAAAATATTTTTTTTTCGGTGTAGATTTAGTTGGCAACAATGTTTATTAAACTTGAAAAATAGGTAAATGTTTGCTTATTATGCGCCCCGTTTGACACTCGATAAGTTGACAAGTTGGCGATAAGATAATAAAGAGGGAAATTCGAACTGAAGATGCAGATGACGAAGATGATAAAGATAACGATAAAGATTACGATAACGATGACGATGAGTAATGAGAGCAGAATGTGAGCTACTTTATTATTAAAACTTGTCCGCTTTGGCATTCGATTCGCTAATTGGAAACTGTTGAAAGACGCGCGATTTGTCCAGCTGGACAGACTGCAGTTCATGCGGCTGTTTGTTGTGGGCGAGAAAATGATTAGTGTGCCAGAATTGCGTCTGGGCAGCCGGAAGATTGAGGCGACGAATGCCGAGCAGACGATTGCGAACATCGACGAGACTCGCAGTGCGAGGCTGCAACCAGAGCACCAAGATTATGGCCAAGAGAGTGAGCAATAAATTGGTTAAGCTGCTGGCCAAGAGTGCAGTCCAAATGTTGTCCAGATGCATCTCATATTTGCAGGCTTCCATGATGAACAGCTGCAGAAAGAAGCCAATGGCCAGCGAGAGTTCGGCATAGAGAAAGGGCGAGCACTCGAGCAGCCAGTGAATCAGCTGGGAGGAGAGAACTCCCGCACTCGCATAGATGAGACAGAGGAAGAGAAAACAATGCTCGGGCTGTTCCTCGTCATAAATACACAGCAGGGCAATTACCAGAGTTATTTGGATGACACCAAACAGCAGATAGACCAACTTGGGTGTATAACGCAGCAGAATCAAAGCACTCAAAGCACAGCCCGATGTATAGAGAGCAAATGGAGTGTAGAGCTGAGCACGCTGCACAAATCCCAGAGTGGCACTCCACATGAGTTGCAGATGCACCGGCGAATGGAGAAGACAGCAACGTTGCAGCAGCACCACAAAGCCACCCAGGAGAAGAACCAACCACTGACGACTCCTCTGCAATTTGTAATCCCTGCGATCCACGAACTGAACGAGAATCGCCTGACGGGGCAGGAACACCAAACGCTCCTCGTTGAGTAGATTGAACACCAGATCCCTGGACTCCTTATAGTTGTGCACGCCCAAGTGTTGCAGCAACTCATTGATGCAGACCAACAGTAGCAGCAATAAGTTGACGCCCAGTTCAATGAGTCCGCAGCGCTGGGGCTCAAACTCATTGAAGAGCACAAAGCCGCAGGTCAAGCCACAGGCATGACAGGCATTGCCCAGGGCAAGTCGAGCTGGTCGCAGTCCGGAGGCTTCACTGCGCAGACTCACGTAGCTGAAGCTCGACACGAAGACCACGCTCAGGCCAACAAAGCTAAAGTAATAGCTAACAGCTACAGACATAGAAAAAGAAAGAAAAAGAGAAAAATAATGAATTTTCATTAAAAAAATTCATGACAATGAAATCAGCGTTGATGATTTTAGTGAAAATAATGAAAAATAGCTGATGAAAGATTTATTTAACTTTAACATTAATGAAAGTAACATTGCATTAAAATTGAAAATATTACTGTTAATGAAAGATTTCATTATTTTTTATAATTTTATTAAAAATATTTAATGAAAGATTTCATTATTTTTTATATTATAATTCAAAATAATTATGATAATTAAATCAGCATTAATGAAAGTTGCATTAAATTAAATCATTAAAATTGAAAATATTCCTGTAATGAAAGATTTCAATATTTTTTATATTATCATAAATAATTATAATAATAAAAATAATTAATGAAAGGTTTTATTATTTTGTATAATATGAATAAAAATAGTTATAATAATAAAATCAGCATTAATGCAAGTAACATTTCATTAAAATTGAAAATATTATTGTTAATGAAAAATTTTATTATTGTTTATATTGTTAAAAATAATTAATGAAAGATTTCACTATTTTTTTTTATTAAAAAAATTTATGATAATGAAATCAGCATTAATGAAAGTAACATTTCCTTTAAATTGATAATATTACTGTTAATGGAAGATTTCAATAATTTTTTATATTATTATTATAAATAATTATCATAATGAAATCAGCATTAATGAAGATAACATTACATTAACATTTAAAATAATATAGCTGACGAAAGACTTAATTTCTTTTTGTAATAAGCAAATTAATGATAGTGAAATCCCATTTCAATCGCATCGTAAATGAGAAGTAGCAAAAGCTTTATTTTTTGCCATTAAATATTTATAATGAAAACTTAATTTCATTAGCACAGTTAATTTGTTTTTTATATTTTTTGCACTGATAAATGGTTTAGTATAATTAATGAGTTTAAGAACTTTTCATGTTGAAATAATAATTATTTTTGCACAGTTTCATTATCATTATTTCTCTCAATGAATTGACAAAAGCATTACGATAATAGTAAAGTAGGCCCAAAAGTGAACTCACCCAACTGTTTGGTGAGCATAAAGCAGCTGCCGAGCAGGGAGCACAGCAATCCATAAAAGATGATATAGTAATGATCATAGCTATATCGCTGCTTGCCACGCTTACGTAGAGTCCAACCCAAGGCCAGGATCAAGGCCATCGATCCGCCCACTAAGGCGTACCAATGTGGCCAGAGATTGTCATAGACAAAGGCCGACTTGAGGTAATAGCCAAAGGAGAGACCGCTGCCCCATAGACAACAGAAGACTGTGCAGTTAAATATGTTAAATAAATTGCAACACAAATACACAAAAAATAAAAATCAAATTAAATGAATGCAAAATAAACAATTTTTAAAATAAGAATAGTGAAAAATCGAATCAAAAACAGGGAAATTCAAATTGAAAAAAATACAAAAAGTACAAAAATGGAGAAATCTAGGTCAGTAATGAAAAAGAAAGGTAAAATTGAGACAAATAAACGCAATCATATTTTTGACCTATTATTTTGATATGGTTTAATATTTTATCATATGTATAATTATATTTTCCTCTACTTTATCCAATTTTTGAAATTCTTAGCTAGTCCTGTTGCTGAATCTCCGTTAAATCCTTGAGCTTACCTAGCAGATCCGGCAATTGCCACATGATGCGTAATCCCTGCCAAATGGAATCAGCCATCGAATGATTCGTGTTGACATCTGTGCGCGCTGAGAGTTTGTTTAGAAATGAAACTATGCCAAGAACTAGCGAGAACTGAACTTGATATCTGCTATCAGTATCTTGTAGCAGGCAAGACAAGCTGATAAGATAAGCAAAGACATCGTAATTAAACTGGCCGTGCAGCTCAGAACTCACTTGCGACAGTCTTAAAACAATTGAGGGCAACAATTTGGAAGATACTTTCGAAACTGAAACTAAAATTTTGTTTCTCTATTCATATTTATTGAGTTATTTGCCAGTCAGTTTCAATTTGAGATTGATCAAATAAAGCAATTGAAATCATAAATGTACATACAAAAATTTTCGACAAATATTCGACTTTTGCTGGTCGACAAACAATTTGCAGTTATCAATGCGGAAGGAAGCTAATAAATTGACTAAATACTCTGACAAGTCGAAAAGAGAGCAAATGAAACATCATAAATCACATTCGAACACAAAAATTAAATTGCAGCAAATATTTATGTATTATTTAGATTGAGATGATGTTGAACTTGTCTATATATATTTTGACAATTTTCGCTCTAAATTGATCTCCATATGAATAATTTATTTATGTATTTCATGTCAACTTAAGGACTGGAAAGTTTTTGAAAATAATGAAAAAAAAAATCATTAAATAAAATCGCCAAAATAAATTTGCAGATAGTTTAGATGCACAATTTTAAAACAGAAACTTAAATTTAGGGAATTTCATTCCAATCCAAAATAAGTTTATATGATAACGCTTTAAGTTATTACTTGGTTTAAGGAGATTTCTATGATGTTCCTCATTGAAGATATTTACTGCTTTCCTGGCAAGTTCAACTGTATTTAAATACATATTTATACTCACAGATATATATTTTTTATGGTGCTAGGAAGTGTCACGCTTAGATAATTTTGCTCGTCCTCTTTTTCCCGGCTAAAACAGCAACTTGAAGTGCATGGTTGGATTTTATGTGGATTCTAAGCGCTCGCCTAAAAGCATGCAACACCTTTTTATTGCAGCCACGCAGGTGAGCGAAAGCGAAAGATAGTGAGAGGGAGGGAACTAGGGAGGGTTTGGAGGTCTGCTGTTGATGGGGGTTGAAGAGGTCACAGCCCTTGAGGCGAAGCACAGGCTAATTAGTTGAAGTTGTTGCCAGTGTTGCCAGTTAATTGACTTTTGACGACCCATTGCGGTTGTTCTTGTTCATGTTGTTGCAGTTACAGTTGTTGCTGTTGTTGTTGTTGCTTGTGTTGCAGTTGCCATTGCTTTTTATGCTTACTTTGCATTTCGCATTTTGCTTTTGCTTTTGGTCTTTTGTTCACTTCGTGGGGATTTGGCCTTTGACTGCAAGATGCTTATGGAATTCAATGAAGTGAACTCTAAGCTGTCCTCACTCCACTTAAAAACAGGACGAGCAGGACATTGGCTTGATCCTAGGGTTGTTGCCTAAGTCGACATAATTTTTTTCCCCTTTTTTTAAAGTTGTAATTACGCATTAAATAACTCAGCTGCTAAATGCAGTCTAGTGCATGAACATTATGCATCTTATGGCCCATAAAACTAAACACATTGTGTTGCCATAACAATAAATTCCAAGCTAAGGCAGCTGCAACAGCAAACGGCAAAACAGTGTTGTCAACTTAGCCAATTTATTGCTGGATGCAGCATTATTTATAATGAACATGTTTATTAGATGCGTTGCAAAAATGTGAAGAAAATGTTTTCGATATATCAGATTTTTCATTATTTTAATAAGTTTCATTTTAATTCAGTATATTAAATACAAATTCTTAAACATGAAGAAAAGCATATGAAAACCCTTTAAAGTTGTCTTATTTTATAATTAAATATTAAATTAAAATATTCTGGAATTTTTTTCTATCAGCTAATGATTAAATTACTTCATTGCTAATTTTAGTTTATCAAAATTAAATAAATTGTTACTTTTTGAATGCACTTAAGTTTAGCTCTCTTTTTTGATACGTAAGTGTAATTATTATTAACCAATATAACAACTTTTTCCTAAAATTTAGTTTAATTAAATTAATTACATTTTTATTTTACATTTATTTAAAGCTAAAATAAAATTGAAACAAGTTGAACTAATGTTGTAAAATTTCAAAACATTAAATGAAAAGCTAAAATAGTAATGTTTAAAAATCTGTCAAATGCTGGCAACACTGACAGCAACAACGACGAGTGCTAACAACAACGACAACGACAACGGCAACGACAACGTTGTTGAGTGCATTTAATTTTGCTGAAGCGGCCACTTAGTCGTTTCCCCATTTCCTCTGCCCGCTGCCCACTGTTGTTGTTGTGCATAAATTAATTTAAAGCAACAGCAACAAATCGTGACCAGGCCAAGATACGGAGAGTGAGTGAGAGAGAGAGAGAGCACAGTGGCAAAACCCACCGCGCAATTACTCAGTGCCTTGTGGCCTGGGCGCCTAAATCATGTCGCAGTCTCAGTCTCAGTTGCCTGCCACGCCCCTTTACAGGCGTCCCCCGCCACCGCCCTGACCTTCAGACATTTGCAAATGTGTAAACATTTTTCAGCAGCAACTTCCCTCTCTCTCTCTCACACACACACACTGTTGTCACAGATACTTTGCACTGATTTATGCAAATTGCTTGCATGGAAAATCATGAAAAATCATGGAAAATCATGAAAAATCGTTAATTGTGTCAAGTGCTGGACGGACGGACGCACGCATGTGTTGCCATTTGCAACAATTACAATCTCTCTCTCCCTCTCTTTCACTCACTCATTCTGTCTCTCTCTCGCCAGACTCTCGGCAATTATGCAAATTTAAAAGAAAAGTTAATGCTACTTGCTGCATGTTTGCATTATTAAATTGATGCACTTTAATGCCAGTTTTTTTTCTTCTTTTTCCTTTTACTGAATACAATTTTCTTTTATTTTACATAGCACTCTTTTTTCATGTAATTTAATGCAATGTTGCGGGGTCAAAGTGCATTTTAAATGCCCGCATCGCCGGCTGCTCTGTTTGTTAATCCTGTTCATGCATCTGGGTAATGGAAAATGGGAAATGGGAAAACTGCGAAACTGGGTAACTGGGTAACCAGGGTACATTTTATATAGAATTTTATTGAAAAATGCGATGAAAGACTTTGCCATTTTAAAGCTGCATTGCATCAAGTTGAGAGTAGTTGTTAGTCATTCTTATTTTCAAAAGGTTTAGCATAATTTATTCTCGCTTCTCTCGATTTTCTTTTCTCTTGCTCTGTGTGGAAATTGACAACCTTTGGGAATTATAATGAACGTATTTAAGCATAATATGTTCTTTAAATCAATGCTCTCAAAAGTCTGCATATTTCTCAAGAGATTTTATACAATCAAAATTTAAATTTATTTAATTAAATCAGGGACCATAACGATTAGAATTTTTGAAATATAAATTATTAAATAAAAGTTATTTGTTGATTTTTATCAAAAAACTTAAAGGAAATCTCTTATTTTTCGATCTAAATAAAAAACTATAAAATAATAATTAAATTTACATTTTTATTAAAAAAATATAATTCAACTCTTATTTTCAATTTTTATTTTGGCAATTGAAAAAAAACGTTTTTTTCAATTTTTATTATACAAATTGAAAAAAAAATAATTTTTAAAATTTTTATTATAAAAGTTGAAAGTAAGAATTATTCTTCAATTTGTCTTATAAAAGTTGAAAAATAAAAATTGATTGTTAATGTTTTTTTAATTGAATTAATTATTAAATTAATGAATTACACAATAATTTTAGTGCTATGTTTTCTGCTGTTTAGGAGAGGAGTTAAGGAGAAAAATGTAAATTACAAAAAAATGGTAAATTTAACAACAAGTTGTCTTCTCTATTATTAAGAATTTCTGGTTAGCAACGCATATTTTTATGCCACAATTCTTAGTTATGAATTAGTTATCTTAATTGCACACCTTTATTTTTAATCAGTGTAATTATTTATGGAACACACCAGAGTTTTATCTTTTTCTTATAGCATTACTTTTCCTTTGTGTCCTTTATCTATTTTATCCTGTTTTCTTTTATCATCTATTCAAACAAAGTCAACGAGCAATTACTCAAAATTCATGGCACACTTTTATTTATGAAATTTATTAGGCTGCAGTTTTTATTTGCCAAACAAAGATAGGTGTTTTTGTGTGTGTGAGTGTGCGTAGCTGCAGGTGTGTGTGTGTGTGTGCGACAGTTGAATAAATGGCAGCTGTAAAAGTGCGACTGGTAAAAAACTACATAAAAAGAAGAGGTTATGGACTTGAGTAACAAAAAAATAGCAATTCTTCAGGCTGAATACACACTCGGCCATCTCCATCTTCTTCTCTATTCCCCTCTTGCTCTGTTCTTCTGCCCTGTCTTTACAAATTTAAGCCCTAAACCAAAGCTGAGGCCAAAAGCAACCAACGCGTTGTCAGCTTTTATGTGGCGCTATAAATAAAGCAATAACATCATTTTGAAGTATCTCATTACGTGTTACGGCAGCTATGAGTATGGCAATTTTTTACGATGCACAGTATCCTCCCCTTACCCCTCTATCAATGCCACTCCTCTCGCCCGCTCTCACCTCAAACATCGACACTTGCCTTAGTCAAACACTGAAAAAGTTTCGAGTAGTTTGGCCTAAAAGTATGCCACAAAATTGTGTGTAAGTTCGTGTGTGCGTGTGTGTGTGTGTGCGTGTGTGTGTGTATGGCTAAATGTGTGTGTTGCCAAAAGGCATTTTATGCAAAAGTTTTTGGTGTCTGCCTCAAACTCTGATGCTTTGGCAATTAGTTTTTTGGCAATGGCCAAGCGAACGACGCACACACATTAAACAAGTAAGAAAGCTAAAACTGAGCTGCTCGACTTGCAGATGCCCAGTAATCATGAAATTTAAAAAAATAAAAAGAAACCAGATATTTTAAGAAATAAAAAAGTATAATATACTGCTGAAAGACATAAGTATTTTATTGCAATTTGAAATCTAGTTAATTTTGGAACTGTTTTTAAAAATTAATTAAAAAATAGCTAAATTTAATGCAGACTTAAAATATGAAATAATAGAAATTAAGCTTAAAAATTGTCCATGTTATTCAATTCATTTTAACAAATTTTTATAGTCTCTGAGATCTTCATACGGTGATGAAAAAAAGCAAAAATTATTTTTTTTAGATTTATAATTCTTATAGATAATAGAATACTGCTGAACGCAATATTTTATTGCATTTTTAAAACTTAGATTTCTTTCTCTTTTCATTTTGGAACTGCTAATAAAAATTAATTGAAAAACAACTAAATTTACTGAAGACTCAAAATATGAAATAATAGAAATTAAGATCAAGGATATACATACTATATACGTGCTGAAAAAAAAAATAGTAGAAACAATAATTAATTTTTGCATGTTTAAAACTGATTCGAAAAAATTAATTTATTTTAGTTTCGTAATTTTTACTTAAAGCTTTTTTTGCAATGTTTTAAAATTTAATTAAATAGCTCCCTTCTATATTCATAACATTAGATAATTGGTTTAAAATGTCAAAATGACTCTTATTTCTATTAGTTTAATATTTTCCTAGTTGTTCATTCGAGCAATTAAACATTATCACTAACTTATAAGCCCCTGTAAATTTGGTTACTTGGCTAACTAGTCCAATGCCAAGCCGAGAAGGGGACGTGTGGGGGCAGAGGAGGGAGGGGCTGTGACCGGACTGTGGCTAACTGACTGAGCCCCAAAGCCATCAAAATGATGGCCAACTATCAAATGGCAAGGCACACATATCACATTTCACATTTCGCATTTGCACAGCTGCCGCAATTAGCACGTTTCGCACATTGATTTGACCGACAAAAAGAACTTGAGATCTTGGCCAAGTTGTTGGCTTGAGCCATTTGAGCTCTTCTTTCGCAAGTCCCTTGCGTTGGGTTATTAAAATACTTTTTGGCCGACAACTATCCAATTTTTGTGTTTAATTATTAATTATGTAATATGTAAGTCGAAATGGCAGAGCGGAAATGTGTCTCATATGGCTGCCATTTATTTTGGCTACAAGTATTTGGCCAAGTTAAGAGCTCTAGAGTTGCCTCTAATTGAAATGCTAAGCTGAGTTTCGTATATTTGATTACAAAGCGATTCATTTCTTTGATATTTTGTTCATAGTTTGGATTCAAATTTCATTCTACGTTCAAATTTAAACTTACTAAAAAAAGGTTTAAATCAACTCCTTATCACATAATTGGTATAAATCAACACTTTTAATTTGATACTAAGACGTTAGTTTCTGTAAAATTTAATGACAAAATAACAGAAAATTTGTTCTGTAAACAAAAATAAAAAATTTAAAAAAATAATAATTTTTTTAAATGTTATCAACTTTTAAAAAATTTTGTTTTTTGTTTTTGAAGCCTGCGTTATCACTTTAAATCAATTTCTGGTGCCCAAAATTCCTAAAAAACAATGCTTTAAATTTTATGCTAAGACTTTTAATTTTCTACTATTTATATTTTAAATTTTTTGGCTTATTCAAGTGCTGTGAATTTTTTTTGTTACGCTGCGTATTCATTCAGTGCGCCGTGTAAAATCCCATCTTCAGTTTATTTTCATGCTGTTTTATGCTGAGCATATTTATTTGACCCCTGCCTACAATTGGCGACTCCTTCTCTTCAGCTTTTACCATTTGCATAAATTGTCAATTTTATTTATTTTATCGCACACAACGAGAAAAGAAAGCGGAAACTGAGGCCCATTTAGTTGCGCGTCAGCTTTGCTGGCGCCGACAATTTTTCAGTTGCAATTTAAATTTTTTACATCGTGATAAGAGCAAAGTGAACGAATGAATTTGAGGCACTGTCTCCCAAAGGAAAAGAGTCAGTCAATCAAAACGGGCTGAAAAACTGAAACAGAAACTGAAACAGAAACTGAAACAGTAACTGAAACTGGGCGCATAAAAGTTGAATGCGAATGCAATGCGAGTAGCGAGTGCATAAATATTTAGTCCGCTTGTGAAGCCAATTTCAATTACAACTTTTTGGCTGCTGGCAATTATCGTGAGTGTTCGACAGGACCAAAGAAGCCAAGCAGCGACAGTGTCTAGACTCCAGGCTCTAACGGGACAGGGACAGGACAGGGGGCATGCAACACCAGGCAGCAACACCATGGAAAGTGGCCCAGGGCCAACAACATGCCAGTGATGCAATTTTAGCCATTTTAAAGCTAGACATAGCAACTTCTTGAATGCAAAAGCTAGAACATATAAAAAAATAATTTAACTACTTTTCCGGAATGACAAATGTTTTTAAAATACCTAAGAAAATTTATAAAATTTCTTTAGGTAAGGTAAGATCAATTTAGGTAATTTGATATATTTAAAAATTTATTTTTTTAATATATGATTTTTAATTAATATTCAAATGACAACAATAAATATAAATACCCTATAAAGTTGTTTGGCCTTAAAACATTTTCTTAAGAAATTTAATTCATTTTTTTTTAGCTATTTCCAGCTATTTTTGTTAATTAAAAATGAGGACAGCACTTTAACACTATATGTTTTCTTTAGATAATATAAGACCAATTAAAGAAATTTAATGCATTCAAAAATGTTTTTTTAAACTTATGATTTTAAATTAATCATTTATGTAGAATTTACAAAATTTTAAGCCCAAAACTTAAACGATAACAGATAAGTTGTTTGGTTTTAAAACATATTTTTAAGAAATTTTACGATTAATTTTAGCTTTTTATAGCTGTTTTTGTTAGTCAAAAATGGCGATAGCACATTATATTTTCTTTAGAAAATATAAGACCAATTTAAGAAATTAAATACGATTAGAAATGGTTTTTTTTTATCAATTTAGAATGATATCTTATTTTAAGCTTAAAACTAAATGGATAATAAATAGTTAATAAAATGTTTAAGTTGTTTAACCTAAAAACATATTTTTAAGAGATTCAATGATTTTTTAAACTAGTTTTGTATATACAGAAGATAGCACTGTAACATAATCTTTTTTCCTTTAGATAATGTAAGAACAATTTAAGAAATAAAATCAGATAAAAAACCTTTATTTTTAAACTATTTCTATTTCACAAATTATTTTACAAATTAAAGATAGCACTGTAACATAAAGTTTTTTTTTTAAATAATTAAAGACTAATTTTTTTAATAAATTAAGACATAAACCACATTTTTTTTTTATAGCTATCTCTAGCTATTTTTCAAATCCAAATTTGCTACAGCACTGGAGCACACGTGCCTGACAGCGCCAGACACGAGTTCCAATTGGCTCGCTGACTGGCGGCCTGTCAACAGCGTCAGCTTCATCGTCGTCAGCGTCAGCGTCAGGAGTTGAGTTCAGTTGAGTCTTTCTCCTTTATAAACTGTCGCTAAAGAAATTCACAAGTGACGACGCGACGCCTAAGCATTAAATTACAAAATTGAAAACAGTCTGTCAGCGGCACAGCAGGACATCGAGTGGAACAGAGAAAGCGTGAGAGAGAGAGAGGGGGGGAAATGTTGCTCATACGCACTGTAAACAGTACAGCGAACAGGACACTGCGATGCGTGCAAATGCTTTGCCACTTAACTCATACTCACAACAACTTGAACCACTTGCGAGTCGAGGCAAAACTTTACATTTTACATTCTGCACTCAATACGTTCCGACAATCAAAAGTAAAACAACTTTCGCCCAAGAAGAAGCAACAACTTTGTGCTTGAGAAATTTACCCGCTGCATTTTGCAGTTGTTATTTGGGTAAATGCTTTTGGTTGCTGCTATCAAAACTTTGCGCATTCGATTGTTGAGCGACTACAAAATTCTCTATACCAAATAAATCATGAACAAAAATTCTTAGTTTTGAGTGAAAATATTTATTCGAAAACCTTTTGTTAACTTTAATTTAAATTTCTGATTTTATTAAATTTATATGCATTAAATTATTTGAAATTTGTATACTTTTAATCACACAATCTTATTAAAATTGAATAATTTTAAATTTTAATTAGTTAACTAATAAATTTATGAATTTTAAAACCTTTTGATAAATTGAATTTCAACCCCTAATATGGTATTTCAAATTTGTATATTTTTGTTTTAAATTAATATGTTTTAATGAAATTTTAATGCTTATACTTTTACTTAAAGAAATTTACTAAAATGGATTTTGATAGTAAATACTTAAACAATATTGCAATTATAATATTTTTGCTATAATTTTATATATTTTAAAATAATCTTTATACCTATACTTTTACTTAAAGAATTTAATTTAATTTGATTTTGATAGTAAATACTTAAACAATATTGTAATAATAATAATTTTTGTATTATAAATTAAAATGTTACTTAAAGAATTTTACTAAAATTGATTTTGATAGTAAATACTTAAACAATATTGTCATATTAATAAAGTGCTTTACAGGGTATTTATGCTCTAAACAGTTGGCAATATGTTGATATATATTTCGAGTTGCCCAAAATGGCACTCCGTGGTTGCATTTTACTTTTGCCATTTTATTTATATTAAAATTAGTTTTATTTGTGCTGCTGCTGGCAATTTCACAGCTCAATTCATGCCACAAAATGTTGGCTAAAATATTTGCCAAGCAAATTAAAATTTACATTGATATCAGAAAAGTTGTTTGTTGTTGTTGTTGATGTTGTTGATGCTGCACTTGCAACAAATTACACGCCATTCGCCATTGGCAAACAAGCAGCCAAAAAGTGAATAAATATACGAATGCAAATAAACAAAAACGAAATGATGCAAATGATGAGCGTAAGAGAGGGGGAGAGAGGCTGAAAGAGAGAGAGAGGGAGGGAGTTTGTGGCTGCTGTTTTAGGCCAAGTACGTGCCAAACTTTTTGTGCTCACTTTTTTTGTTGTCTCGTTAACTTCTTTGCTGCAGCACGTTTGTGTGGCAACTAAAGTATAAACTATACATATATTTTGGGTCTGTTCACCGCAAGCAAATTTCAGCAAATGTTGGCTTAAATCAACTACAACAACAAAAGGAACAAGAGGCAGAGCTTATCTGGAGATGAGCAACTAATGTGTTCGCATGTCAAGCTGTCTGCCAGCTCACAGATATCTATCTTGATTGCCCTTTTGTCGAGCAACTTTTGCGTGTACCACAGTGCGTATGATTTATTAGATAAAAAGTTTAATTGGATTTCATGCAAATTGCAATTTATGAATTTGTTTTTAATTAAAAGCCAGCGATTTATTTGACTTGCATATATTACCAAAAGTCTCTCTCTCTATCGCTCTCTCTCTCTTTTCTCTTGTAAATCGAACTTAATCGCAATTCTCACAAGTTTTCAACTTGCAAGCCACAATTGAAAGAGCAGTCACAATGCCAAATTCTAATTACTGACCCCGTTGAACTATTGTGACAGTTTAGAGTTCAATTACTGGTCAAAATGCCAAAAGTTGCACACACACACACACACACACACACACATATACTGAGACACAGAACGTAAATTGGCAAATACAAATCCCCAAAAACTGTTTGCCTCAGACTGAAATCAAAAATAAACTTTGAATTACAAACTTTTTAGCTACAATTTCCAATTACAAAGCAACCAATGAAGTTGCTGTTGCATTTTCTGGCCAATTCCAGACTCAGACACATACATTTTTAAGCCCTCCTTTTTGCTTACACTGCTAAAAATAAATGGGTTGTTTAATTAACAATTTGATTTATCAGCAAGAAACTTAAATGTCTTTGCTATAATTAAAATTATTTGATATAGTTAAATCAATAAAATGTCTCATTTCCTTTATATTTATTTTGGGAGCAAATATTTTATGTAATTTTTTTAATTTAAAAATATCTTATTTAAATCTGATATATATTTTTTAGCTTTTTATTTTATTTAATAAAATATGATATAAATTTATATTATATTTAATAATAATATTTTCATAAAATATCTTTAGTACTTATTTAAAATTAAAAATATCTTGCTGGCCAAATCTGAAATATATTTTAAAGCTTATTATACTTTTTACTTAATTTAATAGGAAAAATTGTGAGATTTAATATGAAATGTAATTGTTTTGTATTTCATATAACTCGATAGTTAGGTCAAAAATGATTTCACGTGAATATTAAAATTTCAAATCAAAAGAAAAAGTGTGAGATTTAACTTGCATTTTTTTTGCTGTGTATAAAAATTGTTGGCATACGTATAAATTATATTTTTAAGCTTTTAATTATATTTAATAAAATATGATATATAATTTATATTATATTAATAATTACTTTCATAAAATATTTTTAGTACTTATTTAAAATATAAAAATATCTTGCTTTAATCTGAAATATATTTTAAAGCTTATTATACTTTTTACTTAATTTAATAGTTAAAAGTATAAGATTTAATATGAAATGTAATTGTTTTGTATTTCATATTACTCAATAGTTAAATGAAATATGATTTCACGTTACGAAAAAATGTGAGTTTAAATTCTTTTTTCAGTGTACCGAAATTTCTGGCATTCGTTTGCACTTTTAACCTTGTTCCTATTTTGTTTTTTCTGTCTCTCGTTTACCCACTTTGCAGAGCAAGTATCTCTCTCAATGGAAATTCGAAAAACTGGCAAAACACACTAGGGACTAAGTTGCCAGCAAGTGTTGGAACAACAGTTAACCAAAAACGCAAATTTATGGCCAGACTAAGCACCGAGGCAGTAAATGCGAGTACGAATACGAATACGAGTAGTTGTTGTTGTAGTTGTAGTTGTAGTTGTTCGAATAGCAAAAGCAACTTTGAGTCTGTTGCCAGATATTGGCAGATTTTGGTGCAATTGTCTTGGCATTACACACGGTAAGCCCAACTCGGGAAACTCTGGCGACTCGGAAAACTGCAGTACGTGCTGTGTTGAACAACTCGTAAATAACGATTGGCATGCGGCTCAAGTGGCCAAAAACGGAGTCCACTGAGAACTTGGCCAAAGCATAAATCGAACTACTCGTATTTGAATTATGATATGCTGTGCAAGTTTTCCCCAACTTGTCCACGCTGTAAACAGATTTATGCCTGACAAATGCCCAAATATATATGACTCTGTGCCATGACAATGCATAAATTAGCCGCATTAATTATTAAACCACAAAGCCAACGGCGCAACTAATAAACGAATAAACAAAACAAACAAAGCTGAAATAGAAAAAAAAACTTGACTCGACTGGAATCATAAATTATGCGGCTAATTAATTTATTGACATTGGGATTTCCGCATTTGCCACAAACTAAATAAAAATATTAAGTATACGTACGTATTGGGGGATAAAATCCAGTATATACGTCCAGGCAATAAATGACGAGCTGAAAATGTATGAAATTGTATTTAATGAAGTTAAATTCAGTTTAAAGTTTAATATTTCAATAAAAAGTACACTTTGTTTATATTTATTACATAATACACAAAAATAAATCATACAATTGAGCGCAACAAAGAACTGTAACTGAAATAAAGTGCAAATTATTATAGTACACTTTTATGTGCTATCATAAAACCACCTTTATTCAGCAGAGTAGCAAGAGAAAACTAAAGCATACTTTTGAGCGACAGCTGTTTATTGAAATCTGAAGCAAAGATTAAAATAATTGCTACTTTTGTGAGAAATATACAAAATCTCAAAGTGAAAAATGTTTGAACACCTTTGAAAACTGCAAATTGGTTTACTATTTGTTACAGATAAATTGATAAATGCATAATAAAATTAAAGACAATCGTTTGCAGTTGATCAAAACTGCAGCATACATGAAATTCTCAACTCAAGAATTTAAATTGAATTTCATTTATTTATTTGTCATTGACAAAAACTAGAATAGATTTTGCGCTGCAGATTATATGTCTTCATTATAATTGTGTGTGATTCTCAATTTCACAGCATTTGTATATTTCAAGCATAGCTTAAGGTAATTTGAAACGCTTTACGCTTGTTCGAAATCCGAATGCAAATAAGAAATTTAGCCACAACTATAAATTTACTTTTGCAATTCTAATACTTACACACACACTCACACTGTTTAATACTCTTGTAATGCACACACGTTTATTAAATGCATCACAGCCGAAGCATTTAAATGGCTCTAATCGAAACTGCACAACTTCGAGATACCCCAACATACATTTTCAGTGTAATTTTAATTTAATAAAACCAAAAATAAATGTTTTTTATTATTTGCATAGTGAATTACAGAATCGTGAACGATGTTGGATAATCATCATCGTTATTCGTCCCACGCACAATCGGCAACCTTAGTGCATGGCCAATTTTTGCAATCAGGACCGCAGAACCTGATGCATGGCGGATACACCCAATCGGGGCAATTGTAAAAATGCGCATTAACGCCAAATGCACCCAAAAGAATAACGAAGATAAGTGGAATCCACATGGCAGCAGCAACGACTTTATAGTAAATCCAACTTGTGAATCAAGTCAACTTTAGCCGAGCTATATATAGCAAAAGGGAACTTGTTGCATTCGATTCGATTACAAAAGCAAATGATCCGCTCAATCGTGACAGATTTAATTATACTCGTATGTGCTACCAATTATATATTATTTTAATTTCAATGCTTTCTTTTCCTTCTCTTTATTGTTTCTTGCATAACCTTCAAGTTTATTGCCCGATCATCTGATCATCTGATCGGGAATTAACAAATTTTAAATAATATTAGATACAACAAATTTGATATTAATTAATATAAGATAATTAATATGTGAAATATTATATAATATATGTCTATATATAGCTACATATAGCAAAAGGTAACTTTCTGCATTCGATTAGATTACAAAAACAAATGATCCGTTCAATCGAGACAGATTTAATTATTTGTGATACAACTATATCAAATTTATTAATTTTAATTTTAATGCTTTCTTTTTCTGCTCTTTATTGTAACTTGCATAACCTTCGCGTTTATTCTCCGATCATCTGATTGGAAAAAAATTCCATTAATGTAATGCAAAAATTTCAAATATAATTTTAAATAATATTAGATACAAAAATTTGATATTAATTAATATAAGATAATTAACATGTGAAGTTTTAAGCATGATTAAAGGGCATCTGCAAATAAGAAATTTAGCTAAAAATTTAAATTTTCTTGAATCATTTTAATAATTGCACACACGTAAATTAAGTGCATAAGTGCCAAAAGGAGAAGAAATAAAAATAAAATGTACAACCAACTTTTAAGCTTTATTTATTTGGAAATGTACAAAAATTACATCGTCTATCGTCCCATTTACAATCGCGAATTCGATCGCAATCCCAATTTAGGCAATCGGGACCGCAAACCGTAATGCATGGAGGGTACATCGCAGCGGGGCAGTTGTACTCGTACTGCGAATTAACGGCAAATACGCCCAAAATAGTAACGAAAATAAGTGGAGTCCACATGGCAGCAGCAACGACTTTAGTATATCCAACTTGTGAATCAAGTCAACTTTAACCAACCTATTTATGGCAAAAGGGAACTTATTGCATTCTATTCGCTTTCAAAAGCAAATGATCCGAGACAGATTCAATTATATGTGCTACCAACTAAGTATATATCATTTAACTTAAATGCTTTCTTATTTTTTTATTGTTTCTTGCAAATCATTCAAACTTATTACCCAATCATCTGATTGGGGAAAAATTCGAAATTCATAATGCAAAAATTGACAAAACAAAAAAATGTTAAAGTAATATTAGATAAACAAAATTTGATATTAATTAATATTAATATGGAATAGAATATTATGCAGTTGAACTTACATAACTCGAATTTCTCTCTAACTCGAGCTAAATGAGTGTCAGTAAAATTAATAAACTTAAGAAAAAGAGCTCTAAAAGTCAAATATCTCGATAACTCGAACCATTTCTTTGAATAATGGTGAGTTAGGGAAGTTCGACTGTATTCTATTTTTATTTAAAAATGTAGATTTCAAAATTCACTTTTTTCAAACATTGATTTTCTAAATAAAATCTAAAATTAATCTTCCATTTTGTAGCCATTTTCAAAGAAACGTAAAGTGCAAAACTTCAATTTTTGTCAAATGATTTCTTAATGCAATTTCTGCCAACGTTTGTTTTTTTGGGTCGGGTCGTGAGTCCGGGATCCGGACGCCATTGTTGCTCTTAAAGTCCACAAATACTGGGGAAAATGTGGGGACGAAACACATAAAGAATAATAGCTGAGAATATTCTCCACTTTCCCCCCAGATTCACACACTTTTTTGTAGTTGTTTTGTTTGGTTTGATGTGCGTATCAAGGCAGGTGAAGACTTCCGGGGTTTTCCATTGTTAAAACATCCCCGGAAGAGGACTGAGAGCGGAGAACTGAGAACTCAACCTGGCTGAGCTGAGCTGAGCTCTCAGAATGTACACAGAAAGCGACAGCTGTGAGACTGTGAGTGCACTATTCCATAGCATTGAATTGCTTATCTAGCAGAAGTTGAGCAAAATGAAAAATAAACGCTAGGAAATGGCGAGTATGCGATATATGAAGAGACCCCAAGTAAAACCCTTTAACCCTTTTTTTGTTTGGCTGCCATTGTTGCTGTTATCAGCAGCGACATCATAAATATTTATCAAACGAAATGCTGTCAACGGGTTTCGCACTTAAGGTGTCAAAAAAGGGACACAGCACTGGGAGAAAGAGGCAGAGAGAGGAGACAATAAGCAATAAGTGTTAACCGCACAGCAAAAGTAGGACAGGAACATTTTGAAAAGCTAATAAAGACTACTACGGACAGCGACTGTGAAAGACCCTGTAATTATTTTATAAAAATATAACAATTAATTATCTGTAACTATTTTTTTTAAAATTTAATAATAAATATATTTTTAATAAGAAGCTAATTTCTGCATTGTCAAATTACAGACAGCGACTGTTAAAGACCCTGTAATAATTTTATAAAAATTAAGCAATAAATTATCTGTAGTTATTTTATAAAAATTTAATAATAAATTATCTGTAATTATTTTGTAAAATTTTATGGTAAATATATTTTTAATAAGAAGTTAAATTCTACATTTCAAAAATATACGCATTGTGTTTTTGGCTAAAGCTCGCGATGATGGCGACTTTTTTAAAATTTATTGGCTCCGACATAAGAATGAATTTATTGAAAACAAAAATATTCAGGCATGCCACAGAAATCTCTTTCACTTGACTTTCACGTCAATTTCATTTCTCCGTGCCACAGTCCAATCACCTGAACAATTTTGAGTGAGATGAAATCATCGCTCAATTCACTGGCGTCCGATGCCATGAGAATAATGTCACATTTTTTGTCCGAATTTTTAAATTTAGAGTTGTCGAGAAACTTTTATTGTTTGCCGCGCCAATAACTTTTAAATTTTTTTAAACTATACAATATCAATTATTATATTAATAAATTGAATTATATAAATTAAGTAAGAATTAAAATGAAAATTTGATATTCTACAATGATAAACTTTAAAAAGTTGCTAAACAAACCCTTGGGAAATTTAATCTAAGAAAGGGGCCAACCCTAGCCGCCCAGTACGAAAAGGTTGATGAACATGCTAAAAAACCTAAATCACACAAATTTCTGTGGCACGGAGAAATTTTCGAAGTGGAATTGCTTTTCTCTGAAATCGCTTTCACTAGTGATTTCTGTGGCATGCCTGATTAATACAACATTTTTGAAGTGACAGTAACTCATTAGTAATAAGATTGTTTTTGTTTAAAAGTCGAACTAATGATTAAATTACGATTATTTTCGGCTTTGCCCAATTATTTAATGTTAACCATTACAAAAATAATCAGAAATAATTTAAAATTATTACAATGATTCAAAAATAATCAGCGAAAATCAAAAACAATTAATTAAAAATAATCTTTTTGAGTATTCGGATTATTTTTTAATTTTTCTGATTATTTTGGCTTCTTTGATTCTGAAAATTTAAAATTTGATTTTTACTAAATAGTCATAAATAATCAGAATTAATCAAAAATAATTAGAATTAATAAAAAAAAAATCGAAAATAATCCGAATACTCAAAAAGATTATTTTTGATATTTTGTGATTATTTTTAAATAATTGTGATAGTATTCGTTTATTTTTTATTTTTTGTAATCGTAATCATTAAAAAATCCCATATTTTTCACTACGATTTCTTCCAAAAATATTCTAGTTAATTAGTAATTCGAATCGAAATTTAACTGGTATGCAGTAACTAATATCAATTTAAATAATTTATTATTTAACACATTTAATACACCCTTTACACTTTGCAAGTACAGGGTCTAAAAAAGAAAAGAATGGAAATTAATTTGCATATGTTAAGTGGCAGAAGCAATTAAAGCCTTGGCACGCAACCAATGGGCAAAGAGGGCAAGTCGCTGCCAGGACGCGGTTGATTGAGATGTGAAAAGGCGCACAAAGAAGAAGACGATGAAGACGTAGACGAAGGAGAGGGAGAAGCAGAAGCAGAAGCAGAAGTGGAAGAAGGTGCTCGAATTCAAGTCCTGACTACTGTGCAAGAAGGGAAAGAAGGAAAAGAGGAAGAGGCAGAGAAAGGAAAGAAGGGCAGTAACCGTGGAAAATGTGAAATCATAATTGGCTTCCAAATGCTTGAACTCAATTATGTGCGCAAATTTTGGGTTTGCTGTCGTTGACAGGCAAATTATGGATTCAAGGCCAGGCCAAGATTTCAAGCTCGTATGCTCGTTAAATGATATGTACATTGGGCACACCAAGTCATATGTGTGCATATACACTACTGGCCATAGTAATAAGTACACTCTTGTTTTTACTATAACAGCTGTTGTAAGTCAAGACTTTTTATATAAAAAATACATTTGAAATAGTCATTTAAATTCCGTTTGAATGATGCAAACCTTTCCTTAACCCATTAAGTACCCATTGAAAATTTCCAATTTATGTAAATGTCTACTTTTTCAACTATTTTCCACAATTTTTTTAAAAAAAAGTTTTGATGCAGAAACATTTTTCAAACAATTCTAAGAGTGACTGCCAAAAAAAAATTCTCAAAATTCTTTTCCCTAGTATTTTTATAATTTTTGAAAATTGCTTCAAAGGCACTTAATGTATGAAAATGACAAATAAGTGCCTTTTATGCAATTTCAAAAAATTATAAAAAAATACTAGGGAAAAGATTTTTAAAAATTTTTAATTGCAGTCACTCTAAGAATTGTTTGAAGATATTTACTGCGATAGTAAAAATTAGAGTGTACTTAATATTTTGGCTAGTAGTGTTATATATACATGTATATCACTTAAATTGAGGCTAGTGAAATGGCACTTTCACTTCTGGGCCGTATGCTCAACTCAAGACAATTTGCATAGCAATTTTCCCGAGAGAGAGGGGGAGAGGGGAGACACCCAATGGGATTGGGATTGAGATTGGGTATGCTTGTGGCATGTGGCATGAGAACTGGAAGTTGCAGTCGCTTGGACAGCAAAAGGACATTTCAGAGCCAGACATGATGATAAATTACTCAAACACGAATTAAATATAAATCATACCTAACGCGCCTGTAATGCACAGGAAATTTACACAATGCATTCGCATTTGCAATTGCATTTGGAGGTGGGCGGGGGGCGTGGCACGGGACAGAAACGGAATTCAACTCGACTCAACTAACTGAGGTGACAGGTTTAAACTGAACCGAACAGCTGCAGAAACTGTCACTCAGAAGGTGCTGAAAGCGTAGCAGACTGGGGAAATACCCAGAAAGAAAAGTAGACAGACAGACAGAGAGTCAGAGAGACAGACAGAGAGACAGATAGATAGGCGGAAGAAAACTCAACTTGGAGGCATTTATTACTCACACTTTCTATGTCTTTGATTTGATTCTCCTTTCTCAGCGAAATCTAATAAAATACAATATTTAAAAACAATAAAAATCAATGTATAGAGTTGTTATGACATTTTTAATACTTTTTATAAGATTTAAATAAAATTTATATGAAAAACAAAATTTTAAAATTATAAAACAAATTGAAGAAAAATATGAAATATTAACATTAAACATAAAAATAGCAATATTAATTGAATTAATAATAATTAATTAATTGTGTTTCCTGTTCTTTCCTTAACAATGTTTAACTTAAGTTATCTTCCCTGTTTTTGCGTGTAATTTTAAATTTAAAAATAAATAAATAAAATTTGTCTTAAGGCGCTAGGAATCAAAAAAATAAATTAAAATATAAATAAAATTTATAAAAGATTTTTTTCAATTTTTATTATAAAAATTGGAAAAAAAAATTATTTTTTATAAATTTCTATTATAAAAATTGAAAACACAAATTATTCTTTAATTTGTATTATAAGAGTTGAAAAACAAAAATTGACTAAAAATGTCTTTTGAATTGGAAGGCGTATTTCCAAAAGTGACATGTATATACAAAGAACAGCCAAGGGGAGTCGGATCGACGTTACCCTCCCACCTCTCACTACCCCATTGTGAATGAAATAAAACTTCCGGTTCCAAATACACTTGCATTTAATTTTCTTTTTTCAACTTTTATAATAAAAATTGAAGAATAATTCTTTCTTGTTATAATAAAAATTTAACAATAACTTTTTTTTTAAGTTAATAAAATAAAAATTGAAAATAAGAGTTTAATTATAATTTTTTAATAAAAATTGAAAAGTAGATTTTATTCTATAATATTTAAATATAAATTGAAAATAAAAGTTTATCCAGTTTTTCATAACTCTTATATTTGGTCCCTGCAAAAATCTTCTATGTGCTGAATATGTTGTTATTATAAAAATTCTATAAGTTGCTTATATTCGAAATAACTTTTAACCAACTTGTTATCGATAACATGCCAAGGCAGTTAGGGTATTATTCGTGCCCACCAAAACATCTGTCACATTACACATTATCCGAAGTTGAACAAATCGCTTTACAATCGCCACAAGGTCCCTTCCAATAACAAACTCAGATCGAGGTGAATGCGGCGAAGTTCGAATACGTGTCGTTCAGTTGGCCAGAAAGACCTCAATGGATTGGATTGGATTGGATTGGACGGACACCGAGCAATGGCCAGCGCTGAGAATGAGGTAAGCGAAGTGGAAAATTCGATTCGAAAGTCACGTGCTAATCGCAGCATTCCATTCCCAGGACCTCTAGACAGTTTATCGACTTTGACATGGGACATGAGAGTCCGCACAGTGTCCCAAAAGCATTTACGGCTGGATGGGCAGCATGGCCACCTGGGTGACTTTTGTCTCTCCTCACAAAATCCTCTTTTGTATTCACGCGATAAGTAGGTGGGGGCAAGTGACATTCATCGTTTGCAAATGCATTTTAAAGAGTTACAAGTTTTTACTCAGCATATATCTGTTTCACAAATCACGAAAATGATAAGATTTACGAATATTATTTCAACTTTAATTTTCATTTAAAAATTAAAAAAGAAAGAATTATTTTAAATATGAAAAATACGTCAAAAATGCCGAGGAATTCTTAAAATACCAACATTATTTGTATGTAAATCATATTTTTAAAAATAGAAAAAAAAAATGTATTTTGCGATTTTTAATTATATATCAAATTATGGAATAATAATTATATATTAATTTTTTGATAAAAATAAAGAAAACAATTTTAATTTTTTTATTTATATATATATTTTTAATTGTACTATTATTTTTCTCTGTTAATTCATTGAAGATCTTGTAATTTCGATAATAGATCCCCATCAAGTAAGAATCTCATTTAAAATTAACTCAATTCAAACTCCACTCACTTTTCATGTGCAATTCAAACAGGTTTTCACTCACGATCGCATCGCGCTCAAGAGCGTCAATTGAGTGAAAAGCTCTCGGAGAAGCTTTTGCCTGGTATAGAGAGCACACTTCTCACACATTTTGCTTCAGTTGCCGGTGAGCTATTTAAGCTGAAAGACGCACGCCGTAATATCGATTATTCATACTTTGAATTAGGTCAAAAAAATTGAAGTTATGTGATTAAATGACTAGCATTAATTGAATGTTACTTGGATTATCGTTTTGACTAAATCTAACGCATAGAAAATAACCTTTGGAAGCGGCAAAAAGAACAAAATCAGCAGCGGCAACAATAACAAAGGGTCGACCAAAGTTCAGAGAGGCGCAATGGGAACTTTATCATTGAGCGACGTGAGTAAGCATTTAACATATGAAAGCTCCAGTCAATGTGCTGCAGCAACAACAGCAACAACAACATTTGTTTATACACTGTGCTGCACGAAATTAAAAGCATTTTATATATGAAATTTATTTTAATACTACAAAAAGTTCTGAAAGCTACAAATTAATTTGTAATTTTTATAATAATAAATCAATAAGAACACAAACTTACATTTTATATTAAAAAAATTAAATGCTGTACTGAAAAGTGTCTAACATGAAACTTTAAATTTGTATTAAAATTTAAAACGAGTGTTGAATAATGACAGATTAGTTAATAGTTAAATAATTTTTTTTAATTTTCTATTATAATTTAATAGTTATCTACAAATTTTCGTGAGTAATTTAAGAGATTTGTTTCATCTTTTTATTTTTATAATAAAATAAGAATAATTATCCGAAACTTTAATTTCATAAGCTAAAAATATTTATTTGAAATATAATTTTAAAAATATTTTTATACATTTAAAATATATATAAAACTTTAATTAAAATGGCAAATTAGTCTTTAATTATGACAGATAATCTTAGAATTAAATAAACATTCCAATTTTTTTTTAATTTTATAATATAATTTAGAAATTATTTACATCTTGAGCTTATTGAAAGATTAGTTTTATTTTGTGTTTTTATAAATAAAAATTATTATCCGCAACTTTAATCTAATAAATTAAAAATATTTCTTTGCAATTTATTTTTAAAAATATTTTTTAATTTTTGATAAAAAAAATTACAATAAAAATTTATCATGAGACTTATTTAAATTTTTTTATAATTTAATTATTTTAAAACGATTTTAGTACGAAGACGTTCGCATCTGGGCGCCTTGGGGTCACATCTCGGGTCGCTGGTACGGCAACCGCACGGAGCGCCCCATTCTGGCCATCCACGGCTGGCTCGACAATCTGGGCACCTTCGACACACTGATTCCCCTGCTGCCGGATTACCTCGGTGTGCTCTGCATCGATCTGCCTGGACACGGCTGCTCCTCCCGACTGCCGCCAGGGATGCACTACAGCGTGGCGGACTACGTGCTCATCATACCCCGGGTGATGAAGGAGTACAAGTGGCAGAAGGTGTCCCTGATGGGCCACTCGCTGGGCGGAGTCCTGAGCTATATTTACACAGCCCTGGCGCCGCACACGGTGGACATGGTCATCGCCCTGGACATTGTGCTGCCGCCCTTGGAGTCGCCAATGTTGTTCAACGCGTGGTCGACATTCCTCGACAAGCATCTGGTGGAGGAGGAGCGCGCGGAGCAGGCGGAAATGCACGAACCGCCCTCGTACACGCTTTCCCAGCTGCGCAGTGTCCTCAGCAAGGGAACCTTCGAGTCGGTGCCACAGGAATCCGCCCACCATCTGCTCTATCGCAGCGTCTCCAAGTCCCTGTTGTATCCGGAGCGATATTATTTCTCCAAAGATGGCCGTGTCAAGTATTATGTGATATTCCCCATGAATCCGGGCCTGGCTGCCGAACTGGCGCGTCGTATCAAAAGGAAACCCTATTTGGTAATCAAGGGCTCCAAGTCCTTCTACATCAACTCCACGTCCAAGGAGGTCATCTCCATTCTGAGAAGCCAGAATCCACATTTCGAGTACCATGAAGTATCCGGTGCCCATCACGTTCATCTTACCAATCCCGAGGGGGTGGCCAAGCACCTGGTTCCCTTCCTGCGACACCATCGTCCTCCGCCCGTGGCCAGTTGGTCGCTGGTCAGCGAGGATGCGGCCCTCAGCAAAAGGGAGAGACGCCGGGCCCAGGAACGTTTCTTCTCCCGGAACTTGAAGCGACTCAGCAAATTGTAGAGCGAGAACAGCGAGGGGAAAAGCTTAAAACGTATTCATCACAGAAAGAACATTTCATTGTCCAGTTAAAACTTATAATTACTTAATAAAATAAATATTTAAATTACAGATTTTGATTAGATGATTGTTACGTTATTGCTTGATAAGAAACAAAATCTAAAGAGAGATTAGAACAACTGTTTCGATTTGTACACTACCTCACAAAACGCTTCTTACATCTGACCTATGTCTAAAATAAAACTCATTTGTGTCATCAAAGCATTAAATTTCAATCGTATTCAACAATTTGAAGTCATTCCACACGGAGACAAAACGCTAAGACCTAGAAGTTGCGAAACATTTACTATTATAGCCGGGTAAATAAAAATGAATGAAATAAATCCGCGGAAAATAAAAATTCCTGTCAAACTTCATATAAAAAAACTGTGCCAGTAATTTTTCGTTTACGCTTTCGATGCTTTAGTATTCAGCAACTTAAACGAAATCTACAGATTCATATCGATAAATGGCCTATCGACAGCGTGTGTTGACTGAGAGAACAGCTGATACACAGCTCAGGAATATATTGTCGACAATTATTTCGCTAGTGTCGATTGAAAAAATGGAAGAAAAAACTGTGCGCAAAACAAAAAAGTGAGATGAAACTGTTTTTGCAACAATATATGCGCCACCAACACATTCACTTCATCGTCAGAGTTCATTTTATACATTATTTTTTAAATTAGTTGAACTTTCAAAATTGGCGCTGTTTACAGAACACAGCTGATTTGACAGAGTGACCATGCACGTTTTAGGTACAACTAGCAAATTCCTGACATAAAAATTCCGCGTTGCTGGAGACAGGCCTTAAAATGAAATAGATTATCTGTGGTGGAATGGAATAAAAAATAATAAATAAACAAAATTAAAATATATATTTAAGGAACATATTAGATTTAGAAACTAGTGTATAATGTACATTTACTACACTTTTAGCAATGCTATGTCTCAGTTTGAAAGGAAAAAATTGTACTGATAAGAAAGAGTGAAAGTCTAATCAGTTTATGGGACTAAACGAAAAGAGAAAGATCAGTTAGCTGCAAAGCTTCTCAAAAAGTTTTCCTGTTCTTGAGTAAGTAAAAATTAAGTTAGTTGCCGGCCAAGTGTTAAAGCAAACGGACATAATCAATTTTGGTCTAATAAGAATCGTATACATAAAATAATCAAATTCAAAAATAGCTAACGATAAGCATTTTTATTCAACTGCTATCGAGATTGTATTGTGAGATTTTTAAAAAAAAAATAGGACCATCATGGGAACTTTGTCATTGAGCGAGGTTAGTAACCCATAAATATAATTATATTCGATAAACTCATCAATTAAACATTCAACAGTATGAGGATGTGAACATCTCGGTTCCCTGGGGTCACATTGCGGGTCGTTGGTATGGCAATCGAAAGGATCGTCCTATTCTGGCCCTACACGGTTGGCTCGACAATCTGGGAACCTTTGACAGATTGATTCCCCTGTTGCCAGACTATCTTGGAGTGCTCTGCATCGATCTGCCTGGACACGGACACTCTTCTCCGTTGCCTTCGGGCATTTTCTATGACTTTTTTGACTCGGGCTTTGTCATAGGCAGGATAATGAAGGAGTTCAAGTGGCAGAAGGTCTCCCTGATGGGTCACTCCATGGGCGGCGTCCTTGGCTTCATTCACACCGCCTTCGCACCGCACACAGTGGATCTCATCATCTCAGTTGAGGGCCTCCTAAGCGCCATGGAAAGCCCTCAGTTTATGGAGGAGAAGAGGTTTTGCATTGAAAAGTATCTGGAGGAGGAAGAGCTCAATGTACGAGCCACAATCTACGAGCCAACCTCATATACACTAGATAACCTGTGCAGTCGTGTCAGCGAGGTCACCTTACAGTCTGTGCCAAAGGAATTCGCTCATCATTTGCTCCAACGCAGCACGCACAGATCGCAGCTGTATCCCGATAGATTCTATGTCGCGAAGGATAATCGCGTCAAGTATTACAATGAGTTCATGTTTAGTCCGGAATTTGGGGCAGAAATGGCTCGAAACATTGGGCAAAAACCCTTTCTCATCATCAAAGGCTCCGGTTCGCACTTTGTTACCGAAGACAACATGGAACTTATCGCCATTCTGGATCGCCAAAATCCCAACTTTGAATTTCACGAAGTGTCTGGTCTACATCACGTTCATCTGTCCCATGCCGAGGAGTGTGCCCAGTACATAGTTCCCTTTCTGAGACGCCATCGACCAGCTTTTGACGAGGAGGTTTCCCTCAGAAAGCCATACAAATTGTAGGCAATAAAGAGAAGAACAATTAAATTCAAAATAAAA
>JBAMBL010000950.1:0-31928 GCA_037043405.1 Drosophila subquinaria
GCTCGATAGTCAAGACACACCCACAAACTTTTGCTTTTCATTGTGAAATGAAGTCTTGTGTTTTTGGCTTTGACTTAATTTACATAGTCCCCAGAGATGAGTCAAATCAGATGCCTCTACTCAAGGCAGTTAGTCTTATTTTTATTTTAGCTTATTTACGTATTCAAATCAACAGCCATTTAGATCCGGTTCGATACGTTTAGTTTGCAAAAAATTGTGTCCAAAAATGCCGCTCTCATGGGCTCTGCTAAAATGTCAAAGGCGTATTTAAATCACGGCAAAATTCTTGTTTCCAGCAGATTTGACTCGTCAAACGTCAGAAGATGACAAACTTTAAGTCGCACTGGATTTAAAATTTTTGTTTTTCACTTTTTTAGCTGCACCTTAGTCAATTTTTGTGCACAAATTACTCTGCGTCACCTGTAGATACAATTTGTATCTATTGGCTGCATCCGAAAGTTACGCAAAAAAAACCAGTTAAAACTGTGCTGACAGCTATGCGCAATTAGCTTAGTTCTCAACGATGACGAGTGACAGCCAAATAAAAGTTAATTGAAAAGCGTTAAAAGTTCTATTAATTTTGAGTGCGACCATTCACTTCTTTAACACTTGAATCTCTTACGCAATCCATGCGATACATTTGAATGTATTGAAAACAAAAAAGCATTTAAATATTAGCATAAATAAACTCGCAGCAAGTATATTAGCATACATACTTAGTTTGTGGACTATAACTCATTTTAAGTTTCCGGCAATGAAACTTCCTTATAACGAAACCAGTTCCAAATATATCTGACAAAAACATATCCCAAATATAGAATTCATTATGCAATAATTCCTAAATATGTGAGGTTACTTAATGAAAAAGTTAGCACAATTCGGCCTTCATATTAAGCCAAATAATTAATTGTTAACTTAAACGAATTAACAATGGATTAATTTTTTCTTACATTTTATAATTTTTTGTCCCTTGTATAAAATTATTAAAAATTGTATTTGGTAATTTTTTTTAATATCAAATTATGCTTTTTAGTTTTAAGAATATTTTATTAAATTTATTTAATTTTAAAATCATATTTTTTTTCATTTTATTTAAATAAGTATTTTGGCATTTTAAATTGCATTTTATCTAAACTATTTATGACAAGCCAAATAATTTATTCTTAAACTAAGCGAATCAACAATTGATTAATTTTTTCTTCAATTTTCTAATTTGTTGCCCCTTGTATAAAATTATTATAAATTTTATTTGTTAAATTTGTTTAAATTAAAATTATGCTTTTTAGTTTTATAATTTCATGCTCCTTTTTTAGAATAGTTTATCAAATTTATTTAATTTTAAAATCATATTTTTTTCATTGTACTTAAATTTGTATTTTTTGGCATTTTAAATTGCATTTTATCTGAACTATCTATGACTTTTGTAAACAATGGCTCTTAATTGTCCGGCTTAACGCATTTAAGGGCCATAAATTGATGCCAAAGAGTCACATTTGAATTGCGATAAGGTCAATAATTTTATAGCCGTTTGGTTTATTAATATCATATTGCTTATATTATAAATATCAACATATCAACATCATATGAAGGGGACAGTTTATTTGTCTGTCTATTTGTTCGGTAGCAGCGGCCCTCAAAAGACTGTGGATCCAACAAGAAGAAGAAGCTGCAGACTTTGCACCACAATGGCCATTGGTAACTCATTAATGCAAATTGTTTTAATGGCCAACAACGAGGCTCAAAAAACTGCGCATTGATTGGCAGCCTCAAGATTCCGGACTTGTTGCAAAAAAAAAATTTTTTTTTTTAATATTAAAAAATTTATGCAGCTGCCGATGATGCGATGCCAAGGTGCCAATTTTGGTGATGCTGCTCCAAAATATCCACACATTTAAAATCATATTTCAAGTCTTGTTTCGATATGTATTTTTCATTTATTTATTGCAGCTGCTGACAACAAAGGTCGCCCTGTCTTCTCTAGTCTTGTCTTCGCTGTTTTCTTGTCTCTAGTCTTGTCACCCACATATCATGCAGCAATATTAACGGTCTCTATCTGTATCTACCCCTCTCCCTCTCTCAATCTTATTGTCTTTGTTTGTTGCACGCATGATTCATTTGCAACATTGAACTTTTTTAGACCCCGCCATGCGTTTTATTAATGTTGTGGCTTCAAAACTTTGGCAGCACTACAAAAACAAAAGACTTTTAGTCATTGTAAACAATTTGTAAATTTTGAGAAAATTTTTAGAGTGGGAGATTTACAGCAAATATGTATGTTGAAGAGAAATGAATGAGAAATCAATTTGTCTAGATTTGTGGCTATGTAAAACTATTTATCATTTATTTAAAAATGAAAAGGATACGAAAAGAAAGAAAAATTTAACATACTCCTCTTCAAAACAGCGAAAATCAACTAAAGTAAAGTTTTTATATATAAATTAAAATATTTATCAGAAAGTACAAAGCTTTTCTCTGAATTAAACTGAAAGTTGCAGCTATCGAAGTGAATTTTAAGGCAATTTTTTAATAAATGCAACAAATCAACTGGCCAACTGGCAAGGTCAGCTTTAATGAGCCAAAGTCTAATTAATTTTTTTAAATATTTTTATACACATTAATTTCAAGCAGGTGTAAAAAATATACAAATTAAAAATTGATCCGAAATGGCAAATAATACAATTTACAGCATTTCAAAATGAATTGAACGCAGCGGGGCTGCTGAGACAAACCCTAAATAATTATGACTATGATCGACAAACCCTCACATGTGAGTATTTAAATTCAACATAATTGAGTCAATTAATTTGACTGGCCACGCCCAATTAACAGTCGAAATGCCACCCACATGGGCAATTGCATAACATAACATTCGGAGCATTTTATCAGGGTTAAAGACGGGATTAATTTGTTGTACTTGTGCCTGATTAGTTATAAGCAAGTGTGGCATGCCCCATAGTGTGAGCTAAGACGCGTCTAGCCAAATCAATTATATTGACAATTTGAATAAAACACTTGTGGCATGTGGGCCAAATTGACAGTTGGCATCAGTTGCGAACTGGCGGCATTTTAAAGTTCATTTGTTGGTGTTGTTTTGAGGTGCGTGCAACAACTGCAACAACTGTCAGTGGCAACGTCAGCGGCAACTTGCTGCTCGTACATCAAATGCAACTCGCATGTGAATTAGTTGAAGCTTAGTTTTGCGACTGGCAAGAGTTATGTTTAAGCATGGGCGTAGTTAGAATTATAAACAAGGCAATGAAAATAAACATACCAAAATATCATATAATTCAAATAGAAATCTTTTCTGAAATTCTTGATGGTAATTTGTAATTGAAAATTTTTTATATTTAAAATCCTAACTGACTAACTCAGCACTTTAAAGTCTAAAACGGTAAGAGCTATATGGCTCATGCAACTAACTAAAGCATTGAAAGCTTCAAGTATTTTTATCAGTTATGTTCATACCTGTTAAATTTCGATTAGAATTACTAATCAATTAGATTATTTTTGGAAATAATCGTAGTGACTATATAATTCCCTGTTGAAAAATTTGTGATTATTTAATGATTACGATTACAAAAAATCAAAATCTGTCTAAAATTATTACAAATCAAAAACAAATCAAAATTAATCAAAAACAATCTTTTTGAGTATTTGGATTATTTTTGATTTTTTTCTGATGATTTCGTATTATTTTTGATTATTTCTGATTATTTATGACTATTTAGAAAAAAAAAATTTATTTTATATTTTCACAAAAAAAATAAGCAAAATAATCAGAAATAATTAGAAAAATCTCAAAAATAATCCGAATACTCAAAAAGAGTATTTATGATTTTTTCTGATTATTTTTGAATAATTGTAATCATTTTAGATTATTTTAAATTTTTTTGTAATCGTAATCATTAAATAATTGGGCAAAACCGAAAAAAATCGTAATTTAATCATTAGTTCGACTTTTAAACAAAAATAATCTAATTACTAATGATTATGATTACTAATCATTATTTATTAAAATAATGACTTTAGTTTCCAACTTATTACTTTCAGATAGGGCACATAACTAATTTATTCATAAACAATATACATATACAATTTATAAAGATTTGCGTAATTTTATATTCGTATGGTTAATAATTGCAAAAAAAATCAAATTGCTTGTACTATTGGCAAGTAAATATTCTAAAATTAAAGAAAGCAAATTAATGCATCTTTAATTTCTTTACCATATTATTTAAGTTTCTCTACTTAGCTGTGGGGTTGGGTTTCCCCTTCGTGGATTCCTTTCTACGCCCCTGAGTTTGACCCAAAAGTTCTGCCAGCCTTGTTGCTGCTTCTGTCGCTGCTGTTGCCCCAAGAAGCAACAACAAGAACAGCAGCAACAGCAACAATGAGCTATGAATCTTGCATACTTTTGCATAAGATGTCAGAACCAAAGACAGACAACTGGGCGGACTTACAGAGGCAACAGTCACAATTCATATATGAAGATAGATATATTTCTATATATATAAGTATATATGTATGTATATTAATCGAGTTGTTCGCACGCACACACTTTGTTTACATGGCAAGCTACAACTTCAACATAATCAACGTAATCATCATCAGCAGCATCATAACGATCATTATGAGTTTGGTAATCATCGTAATCGAAGGCATGCCCGTTATGGGCAAACAGGTTTTAGCCACGATTTCGTTTTCAATCTCTGCCATTTCGACTGCCCTTTTCGCGTCAACGAAAACCTTTTTTTATATCTTTTTTTTTCTTTTCTTACACCTCAAGGTCAATTGGCATCTTTGGTGCACGCAAAAGACAACAACAATAACAATAACTAAGTATATAAAAAATACGATATGTTTTATCATAAAATGCAACTGCTTTGGGCGCAGTTTTGACCTTAATCGATCGACACTCACGAAACTGCAGTTTATTTATGAATATCGTTCAGGCTGCAGTTTATATTGAATGTTGAAATTGTTGAATTAAAAATGCAAGTTGGTTGTGAAATATTTTTTTAAATACAGATACAGATATTTAAATGAGGCAAACCATATAAAGAGTTTTTAGACTTGACTGCCAAGTTCTAGGCATTGGCCAAAAAACGAGTATTTCCAGAACTAATTCAATGGCCTTTTTTTTGGATTTTCCAGTTAATCCAGACACTGATTTAATTAGCGCAGAATTTGTTTGTTTGACTAAAACAAGAATAGCGCTAATGAGTTCATTGATCACAGCCAAAGACGTCACCACAGTACAGTAGATTCATTTAAGAAGTAGTATTATTAATAAATATATCTTGTTAAATATTATTTATCTTGTGAGCCCAACTGTCAGCAAATTAAGTATTGAATTAATGGCTGTAATTTCAGTCAACTAATTAAATTTAATAGACCAAACCAAAGCTGACATCATTTGTTTTGAATAATATTTTAAATATATATATTTATTTTTATAAATTTTAAAAATTACTTGCACTTTCTTGCGGCGACTTTTGGCATTTTCAGGACATTCATTTATTAAGTATCTATCGTTTTGTGTATTGTTTTCGTTTTTATTTAAGATTCTAATTTCTTCATAACTTATTAGCCCAACTGTCAGCAAATCATTAATTCAATTTATGGCTGCTATTTTTGTCAACCAATTAAATTTAATAGACCAATTCAAAGCTGACATCATTTCTTTTTAAAATATATTTTATATAAATTTATTTATATAAGTTTTTAATAAAATACTTTTACTTTCCTTCGGCGACTTTTGACATTTTCAGCAGGCACATTTATCAAATACCTCTCGTTTTGTGTATCGTTTTCATTTTTATTCAAACGAGAAACCCTCAAGATTTCAACTCCCCACTTTGCGCCTCCATTCTTCAAGCAGTTTTGTATTTTTTTTGCCTCGACTATTTGCCGTATTGTGATTTTTTGTCGATTTTTTTTTATTTATTTAATCGCTGACGAATCTTTCAATAGCTAATTTGCATTTCTAGATTTTGAATTATAGATATAATATCGAACTTAGCCTGTTTGCCTTTCAAAACAATGCATGACTCGTTGGTTGACTTAACAAGCAAAGACTTTTAAAACGTTTTCTTGGTTTATTTCCTATTGAAAGTGAAGAAATTGCTGAGATTCACTGAGTAAAAGTGAATGTGGCTTAAGAACTGAAAGTGAATGCGTTATGAGGTAATCGTTGCAAACATTAGCCATTGTTATCGAGTCGAAACTATCATTTATTAATTTATTAACTCACATAAAAAAACCATTAACAAATTTAAAAATTGTTTGCAGCTTGAAAGAAGTTATGCAAATGTCAAGGGCGACAGTTTTAAGAAATGTTATCGAACTTAGAGTTCAAATCTCAACTGTACTTTATTTAAATTTTAAACCTATTAGATTTAATAAAATAATAGTGTAAAGCAATTAAATAAAAGTTTACTATTTTCTATAACGAGTAAATGGATAATTGTTTATCGATAAAAGAGATATCGATTAAATAAATAAAGGTTTTTCGTTTTTATATCGATTATATCAATATTGCTTATCGATAATTGAAATATCGACTAAATAAATCAAGGTTTACTATTTTATTATCGAGTAAATCGATATTGTTTATCGATAAATAAGATATCGATTAATTGTAATCAGTTCTGTGTAAAAAAAATTAAGACAATTTCTTGCCACTCTCTCTGACTCAGCAATCAATTTAATCGTTTAGCCTTGTTATCGAAGCTTTTGATTAAATGTCAACTGTACTTTATATGTTTGATCTACACAAAGTGTCAATTTAGTAATCAAAAGCAACTTTTTTGAGCTTATCGCCAATATTAAAGACATTTTCTGACTACATTATCTCAACGAAAACCCGCTCGAAACTGTCCATAAAGACAATTTATGACTGTGAAGAAGACTGTAAAACGCAATCAAGCGTTTAACGCCATCATCAAATGGCTTGTAGAACACCATTTTGACGGCCAGTTTATATTGGGCCCAAATAAAGGCTATAAAACTAGCGGCTCGTCTCCGAGTTATGCGTAAAATACTTATTTGTCATGCCAAACAGTTGGCCAGGTCAACACTTTTATGACTCACACACATGGTGTACCTTAACAGACACAGAATGAGATACATTTGAAGCCTGATATTACAAGAATTTCTGCGCAGATGCTAAAGAACTCGGCAGCCTATCTAAATGCGAAATCTTCAAGTGCAACGAGCACAAAGATATTCCCGACCAAGACTTTTTAAAATTCCAGTGACAACTGCGATTAGAGGGAATCAAATGAGAACTTTTTTTTTTGACACAACGAAGCAGGAATGCTCTGACAGAGTAAGCAGGACATTTTGATATGCAAAAAATTTTAATTCAAAATAAAAATTTAATTTTCATACATTTTTATAAATTGTTATTTGTCATAAATATATTTTTTTATATTTATAAAATTACAATTGTTGCGATTCCTGTTTGAAAACATATTCTGCCATTAAAGTTAATTAGCCACCCAAACCTCAACTTAATTTACAGCGTAATTTTGGTTAATAATGTGTAAGAAAAATGGGAAATAAGATTAATTATTTCCGCAGTAAAGTGTACAACAAGTCTGTGATATGGGGCGACAAGTTGGGGCAGAGCTCGTCGACCGCTTCTTGGCTAACAAATTGGCCAACACGCCGTGTACGTGTCTGCGAGCCATGGCCCAAAATGTGCCCAGGGAGACAAGACCAAGAGCATAAATGGCTTAAAGACCAGCAGAGAAATCTTGATAAAAATGAATGAAAATAAATGCAAATCCAAGCGGTTCAGCTGTTCAACTGTTTGGGGCACAGCGGGTCAAAAAACTGTGGCACGTGTGACAATGCCAAAAAAAAAAAAAAAAATTGGTAGCCACATTTGCAGGTGACAAAAACACACACAAAATCTATGCATCAAAAAAAGGTGTTGCCACTGATGAATATCACAGCGCTTAGAGCCTCATTACGACACCTCTTTTCTCACACTTTTCAATTCGTCAACTGACTGTCATAAGTTTTGGTATTTTTTACCCTTTCTTTTAAGATGCCTTTTATTGGTCCACTTTTGTTCTTCTCGTACTGCAATTATGGCAATTAGCATTGCCTAGCGAAAAATCAGCTGAATTCTTGATGAGTTTAGCACAATTTAGGCGGGTTCTTAATAGAAAGAACTCAAAAAGTCCTTGGTACGGAGTCGTGATGTGACAAAATCTAAACTAATAATTGTCCAAAAATTATGAGAAATATGTATGTGACATTTAGACAAAGATTAAAGATACTAAAAGTTTACTAACTTGTTTGAAACAGTTTTATATCAATAGAACCTAAACTGTCAAAAATATCATTACTATGATAAACTAATTATTTTGCAAGTTACTAAATTTGTTATTTTCTATAAATGTCTAACCTAGTATGCAATTATTAATTTGTTAAAATTATTGATCTGCTGGCTGCACTAAAAGTACATATTTCTCATAAATCAGACAATTATTAGTTTGAAACTACGAGCTTAAAAAAAACTGGGCAGTTTGAAAGTAAACAGAAAATATATATACTTTACTCATAAATTTTGCATCTAGTAAATCAGTTTTTGACAGAAATTGTTAAAAAGTTAAATTTGTCAAATATAAGTAATATTTCTAAATTTAGAAATTTCAATCAGAATATAAATTGAAACATTTGAAAAGTTTATCAACAACGCAGTTTTGGCAATTTGCATTCAAATTAAATTTAAAAAACAATGAAATAAATAATAGATGAATAATACACAAAGATTACAACAATATTTAAATAACAATCTGCGCATCTACAAGTTCAAATTTAATGCGAATTTTATTTGGTGTGATCTTTTTTTCTCACTCGGCTTTGGTTTTTTGCGAGTTTGGCATTTTTGTCAGCTGACACAGCAAACCAATGATTAGCAACTGGCATTCTGACTAAATTGCCAATAATATATATACTAAGATTGCAGTAAGAACGTGTTTATTAATAACTAGGCGAAACCATTTTTTTTTCTTCATAACTAAAATAAACAAAACTCGAGATCGCCGGCGTTTTGTTTGTCCAAATGCCGGTAATGATTGAAAACATTTTTTAATATTTGCTTAACACGTGGAATCCCATAAAATAGTGAGTAGTTAACTATAGTTAAATGTTGACCCGGATCTGCTGGTTCAACTGTAGAATATTGAAAAACATAATGCATAAAATGTAAACTAAAGTCTGCCAATAAACCTACTAACTTTGATAGCATTTGCAAAGACCTCAGCCTTGGTATTCAGGCAAAACTTGAACTCAAATTTCGATTATTTATTTGCATTTCTCATCTAACAATCCAGTTTGATTTCTTTGTATTAGCTAAGCGCTAAGTGTTAATCTGCTGTACAAGTACAGACGGGAATTTTGAAATCTTTCTGGCCATGACTAACGGTTCAAATTACGATCATACTCGTAATTAAATTTTTGGCGATTTTATGTGACAGATTTGAAAATTAATTTTAATACAAGTTACTGAGCTACATTTACAGTTAATGGCATTAAAGATTTACAGTTAAAACAAGTTGAAATTCGGCTTAAATAAATCCTTCTTTTATTTAGATATATATATATATTTTTGCTAATTAAATTATTATTCAATTTACACTCACCATGCATAAAACTGCACGCGTCATTTTGCAACGAATTTATGTTGAATTTGACACAAGAAACTCCAGTAATTATATATTTATTTTTTAACAAATTTTGCGATCTTGAAATATATAAAGAAAATTAAGAAAAATTTGTTTTTAAAAAATCAATTCATATTTTTTGCACAAGCACTGTGATTTTTTTTATAAATATATAAATATATTTTGTGTTGTCCTTGTCGTTAGTAGAGTTTCTTTTTTTTTTTGGAGATTTTGAGTTTGCAGTTAGGCGTAGTTCACTGTATTTACTTGGGGAAAAGGGAGCCTAACTAGAGCTCATACCGTGCTGACCGATGTGGACGAACTGAAGATGAACGCCGCCCGTCTTTGCCATATAAACAACGCAGCTCAAAACAACAAAACAAAAAAAACATGTACCAAAAAAATATCTGAAAAAATAACCTGAGAGCAGCTCCTCACAAATACATACACACATATGTGAGTGTATTCATGAGTAGTATTCGAAAATGAGTTGGGGAGCAGCTCCGGTGACAGTTGATTGTCAGCGTCTCTGTATAAAGTGCGTGTGTGCGAACTTATGTGTATGAGTGTAAAACAAGTTTGTTTTTTTTTTTTCGTCGCTGAATTTGTTAATTTATACGGCCAAGAGTAAAGATGAGCTTAACTTACTTAGTTGCAGCTGATACTCAATAAATTGTTGCTACTCTCTCGCCCAGAAAGAGACAGCCAATGACTGATCTCTCTCTCTCTCTCTCTCTCTCTCACTACCCCTAAGTTTGCTATGCGTGTTTTAAGAATCCAACTTTACTTTCAAGTTGTTAAATTTTGTTCATTAAAACTTTAAGATTTATTCGCCGAATTTTCGATATTCCTTTTGTCTTTAATTGAAAATTCGGGTTTTTCGTGTTTCTCTAAAAATTTATAATTTTTTTTTAGTCAATTTTGAATCGAAAACTGATCTATTAGCAATAGATAGTAGCTCTGCTTGTTCTTCTCCCGAGCCGGTTATTGATTTTTTGGAGATAAAATTTGAATAGCAAATGTGAGATGTGTATGCAGTGTATCTTAAAAATAGTTGCTTAGTTTTATTGATTTAATTAATGCTTACATAATACACACACTTTTTTTAAGTTTTTCTTCAGTATGCGAATTTTGTTGGATTTTGATTTCCGTGTATATATTAATTGATACAGCGGGGCATAATTAAAATAAATTACCAGCTATAGATCACAATATATGGAGTCGTTTATAATTTGATTATGAAATCACACGGTAGCTGAGATCATGATGCTATATACAATACATAAGTAGGAAATCGATTAAATAGCCTAATCTCAATCGCAAACTTAATTCATTTGGCTTAATTGAGACACCTCGTTGATCCACGACATTCTTCCGTTTGATGATCCGCTTAGAAGAATTAAGCATAGAATGTTGCACAATCTGACATTTAACATTGCGCATACGCAACGTTGTGCGGACTTACAGATTTGTAGCTGTCACATTTCGACAAAAAAAAAAAAAAGGGGAAACAATTAGCTAAGTTTTATAAATCCTACAACTAGTTTCTGGCAGTTGTTGCTCTTGAAAACTGCAATTGACACAGTTTAAAACGCCGTGTTCGCAAACAGGATGAAGTTAACGACAATGCTTAAGTCAAGGCAAAGTCAACCAAAAATATGAAAACAATATGAAAAAAGAAAAATAAAAATAAAAATAAAATATTCGAATACGCATTCGAGATACGCAGCATGTAGCGCCTTTTGGCTCAGCACAGCTGGTGCTTTCAATTGGCCTGATCTCTTTAAAAAACGATGTCTCGTGGGCTTTTTTAAGATATGGTTAACTATGCAGACAGCTGTGATACCCTACACTTAACTACAGTTCTTAAGAATCCTTTAAACTGGGAGAAAAAATGTTACAATGGCTAAATCTCAGATTTACTATTTTTGGGGAAATATCTTGGAAATAAGTTTTACTTTTATTACAAAATTATGTTATAAAATTTAATTTAAAATGATGAATAGTTTTAAAAGGATGCTTTATTTTTAAAAATTATTTTTATTATTTAAATCAAACTATTATTAAATGAATTATTAAATTATTTTAAAATACAAAAATATCTTGGAAACAAGTTTTACTTTTATTACAAATTTTTATTATAAAATTTAATTTAAAATCTTATTTCTTGTATAAACTAATACATTACGAAATGATGAATAGTTTTTAACGGATTCTTTATTTTTAAAAATTATTTAAATTAAATTATTATTAAATTAATTATTAAATTATTTTAAAATACAAAAATATCTTGGAAACAAGTTTTACTTTTATTACAAATTTTTATTATAAAATTTAATTTAAAATCTTATTTTTTGTATAAACTAATACATTACGAAATAATAAATAGTTTTAAAAGAATTTTTTATTTTTTAAAATTATTTTAATTATTTAAATTAAATTATTATTAAATTAATTATTAAATTTTTTTAAAATACTATTTCTAGAAAAATATCTTGGAAACAATTTTTACTTTTATTACAAATTTTTATTATAAAATTTAATTTAAAATCTTATTTTTTGTATAAAGTAATACATTACGAAATGATAAATAGTTTTAAAAGGATGCTTTATTTTTAAAAATTATTTTAATTATTTAAATTTAACTATTATTTTATTTATTATTAAATTATTTTAAAATATAATAATATCTTGGAAACAGTTTTTACTTTTATTAAAAATTTTTATTATAAAATTTAATTTAAAATTATTTTTTGTATAAACTAATACATTACGAAATGATTAAAAGCTTTCAAACAATTCTTTGTTTTTAAAAATGAGTTTATTATATCCAATTTTATTTTTAATTGTTATTATAAAACATAATCTTATTTTCGTGATAAACATCGAAGTGATAATTAGTTTTATAAAGTTTTTTAGTATATAAAAATTATATTCATATAATTTAAAAATTATATTCACAGCAATCAAAAAGCCAAGTTCAGTTTTTAGTTGAACCTTTTCTGCAATAGTTCCTTATCAAAATGCAACTTCATAATTTATAAAGCCTCCATAACTTTTAATATACTCAATATTCTCTTGAGCTCAGTCATAAAAAAATAATGAAAACAAAAGTGAAAAATTGTCTTTTAATGTGTATTTAATGCACTTTTGTTTCGGTTTCGATTTCGAATATGTAAATGCATTTTTGACAGCATTCCATTGAACCAAAAAATATGCAAAAAATAAAAAATAAATAAACAAAAATTATTGAACACAATTTGCAATGCAATTTGCTGCCAAAAAAACCCATTGTATGAATGTAATATCGATCGCTGTGAACTGTGAATAAATACCATAATATAAATAAATATATTTCAATAATTTAACACAATTTTTGTTGGCCGTAAATTGTGTGGTCAACCCACGCAGCGAATGAAGATGATGATGATGATGATGAAAACTTTGTTGAAACGACCTTTGATGAGAACAAAGCACAAGAGCAAAGCCGAAAAACAAGTTGAATATTTATAATATATTCATAAACTATCAAAAACCGAATTAAGGCTGACAAATACGAGTTGTAGCTTTACCTTTATTTTAAAAACAGAGTTTAACCCAAAATCATATGCTGAAAAAACCAGCAAAGAATCCATGCTGACTTCTTCTCTCCGATTGAATCTCTCGGGCAATTCCGTAGATCTTGAACTGACCAAATTGAGAAAGCCTGTAATTTTTGCAGTCCAGTTGAAATATCAAATGTCAACGAAACTGAAAGCTCTGACTCAAGACCTGATGACTGATCCGATTGAACAACAGGAATGAAAGTTACATTTTCGGCACACCGAATATTTGATACCCTTGCAGAGATGTGAATTCAATTATTGAGTGATTGTTTCTATGACAGCTATATGATATAGTTGAATTCTATCCAAATATTTTCAGACTGAAATATCTCAAGAAACAACAAAAATTTGCATAGTAAATAAATTTTGATTTTATGAATATTTATTTAATATTTTTTGAAATAAAAGATTTAAAAAAGATTTTGTCAGGATGTATAAGACAATATTAAATGCTATACGATTTTTTGGAATACCTTAAGAAAAAATTTGTCTTACAAAGTATGACTTTATACCGATTGAGTCTATGGCAGCTATATTATCTAATGATCCTGATTCATTACACAGTAATGGAAAAATTAATAGAAGCGAGAGACATTTTGACATTTTAAACCAGGGACCGTAACGATTATAATTTTTAAAATATAAATTATTAAATAAAAATTATTTGTTGATTTTTATCAAAAAATATTAAATGAAAACTTATTTTTCGATCTAAATAAAAAAATTATAAAATAATAATTAAATTTCAATTTTAATTTAAAATTTATAATTTAACTCCTATTTTCAATTTTTATTTAAGCAATTGAAAATAAAAGTTATTTTTCAATTTTTATTAAAAAAATTTAAAATAAAAATAATTTGTCGTTTTTACTATAAAAGAAGAAAATAAAAATTATTCTTTAATTTGTATTATAAAAGTTGAAAAATAATTTTTATTTTAAATTTGTATAATAAAAATTAAAAAAAGACTTTTGTTCTATAAATTTTAAATAAAAATTGAAAATAAAAGCTTATCCAGTTTCTTATAACTCTTATTTTCGGTTCCTTTTTTTAACCGATTATTTAAATAATGGATAAAAAGCTGCGCATGAATATAGAAACCCGTTGCTTTGGTAAACATTCAAACTTTAAAACTATGAAACTAGAAAAAAAAAAAATTTTTTAACTATTTTAGGAATACAAAAAAATTGTTTCTTTTATTTTTTACATTATTGTACATATATATATGATCTAGTAATTCGATACAGCTAATAATAGTAATAATAGTAATTATGCGTCATATTTTTTAACATTTTTATTACTTTAATTTTACATTTTATATGCGTTACACATTTTCTCATAAATTTATAATACTTTTTTAAATAGTAAGAGTATACAAATGTTCGTCCCATCAATTTAAGATTTAATGCGCTGTCCTGAATCAGAAGGTGACCTGACTTACATACATGCATACGAACAGAGAGTCCCTCGCAATTTCTGGACATGAATCATCGCTTCATCGTTTCATCGCAGCTTCCTGTCGAGCGCAGCCTGTGGTGACATGCATTGACCTTGTTGCAGTTGTTGCCCAACATCCATGTCGATTTCGGATACAGCTTCAGCTGCCTGGTTGCATGCCTCGTTTCCGAATGCTTATGTAAGTTTATCAGCATCGAACTCATGCATAAAGTTGAATGACTTTCGCGACTCGTCCCGAGTTGAGTTCAGTTCAGTTGAATTCAGTTGAGTTGCGTTAAATCGAGTCAAACTGCAGCTGGAGTGAACTTGAGAGGTCGTCGCATACTCGACCTTGGATAACAAGAAAAAAATAAGAGAGAAAAAAAAGTAAATCAACTATTAAGTTGCGTTCTTGGCTTCGTTGGTATTTCCCAGGCGTGGCATTTAATTTCACGACTTTAATCAAAAAAATGTAATCCTTTAATGTCAGCAAACTCTTTTTCATATCTTCTTCCATCTCGTTTTTTGGGTCATAATGAGCTGTTGAATTTTCATTTAATTACAATTAGAACAGAACAGAAATGATGTCACATTTCTTATTCCGATTCTTCATTAAAAATGCATTAGCGAAATTTGCAGAGCGTAAATTAAAATCAAACTAAGCCTAACAAAATGCGTGAGAGTTTTGAGAAAACAAACAATCTAACAAAATGCGTGTCGTTTCGATGGCCAATTAAAATTAAGATAATGCTAAAACAAATGACAGACCTGTCACAAAATGACAAAATGACAGTCAACTCAGTTGGTCGACTGTCAGCTTATCAATGATATCAGAACAACAACTTGTTTGAGGCCTATTGACAAATAGTTTGCATACAAATTCATGCATATATTATGATCTGTACACGGAGCGAAAAAAGGTCACAATTTAAATTTAACTTTTTACTAAATTGGTATAAAGATTAATTGTAAATGGGTAACGAATTTTCAAAATAAACGAGCGTGCCTGTTAAATAATGATTAACAATCATAATCATTTGTTATTAGATTATTTTTGTTTAAAAGTCGAACTAATGATTAAATTACGATTATTTTCGGTTTTTCCCAATTATTTAATGATGACGATTAAAAAAAGTAAAAATAATCTAAAACTATTACAATTAATCAAAAATAATCAAAAATAATCAAAAATAATCAAAAATAAATCTTTCTGATTATTTCGAATTATTTCTGATTATTTCTGACTATTTAGTAAAAATTAAATTATTTTAAATTTTTACAATCAAAGTAGCCAAAATAATCAGAAATAATCTGAAAGATTATTATTGTTTTTTTCTGATTATTTTTGAATAATTGTAATAATTTTAGATTATTTTTGATTTTTTGTAATTTTTGCCATTATGTAATCACAACTTTTTCAACAGATTTTTGATTATATAGTCACTACGATAATTCCCAAAATTAATCTAATTGATTAGTAATTCTAATCGAAATTTAACAGGTATGATTTTGAGTAATTCATGTTTATCTCAATAATAGTTTCTATTATTTCTCTATGTGTAGAATCTGTTAAACAACTAAGGGAAATATAAACCAAGACTTAGTTAATCAGAATTGCATGCCGAAGGCTTTTAAGGCGGTTTCGAAATATTAAAAAAACATCCAAATTTGTCAGTTAAACAAACTGCAAACATATTTTCACCAGCCCATTGCAATCAATCAACAATCAATTGGAGTCATCAGAAATCAGAAGACAAGATACAAGACAGTTTCCATATGCTAATCTGTTTGTTTCTTTGCTGTAAAGGTCATTCGAAGATTCGCCAAAGCATCATCATCGAAAATATATTTATAAAAGTATGAACATTGAAAGAACTTGTGTACTTCCGTCTCAGATACAATTGATAAGACGCGTTCTTATCAAAGCAAACTTATTGTTTAAAATTCCATAATTTGTTTTTAAATCAAAAATCGGCCAAGACTGTTTTTTATATTTAATTTGCCACTTGCTGTGGAATGTGAAATCCGTTTTTGATAAATTGTTGCCTAAATATTGTGGCATTAAAATGATATATGTGCACAAATATTAACATAATATGCAATATTTCTTGGATTTATTAAATTAATGAGGCGCTCGAAACTTAGCACGAATCACAATACTCTATTTGGGAAAAGAGTATTGATTTAAGGAGAGTTTTTGATTTGGTTTATAATAATAAATAAAGCTATGAGAAACTTTCATATATTGCACAAAACTGATCCAAAGTTTTTATTTGGAATTAAGAAAAATAGTAATAAATATGATGATAGGATTAACAGTTGTTTTATTTTTTTTTAAATAAAAAAGAAAATTTAATTTAAATTAAATTAACACTTATTGTATACAAATGACGAATAAGTGCCTGTTAAGCAATTTTCAAAAAATTATAAAAAATATAAGCGAAAAGATTTTTGAAAAAATTTTTTTGCAGTCACTCCTAAAATTGTTTGAAGAATGTTTTTGCATCCCAACATTTTTTTAAAAAAATCGAGGAAAAAAGTTTTGAAATTTGACTTCTTTAAAATTTGAATATTTCAATGGGTACTTAATGGGTTAAGGAAAGTTATACGTCATTCAAACGGAATTTAGATGACCTTTAAAAATATATGTTTTAAATTTGAAGGCTTGACTTACTATAGCTATTATAGTAAAAGAAAGAGTGTACTTATTAATTTGGCCAGTAGTGTATGTCTAAGAGTCATTTTCAGTTCGACTCAAATGAAACTTTCAAATCTTTGTGTGGCCCAAAACTAGAAGAATGTTGGCTTAAATCGGAGTGTGGTGTCTATTGATTTATCAGTATATAATGCGTTAGTTAGTTCAGGAAATACAAACAGATGGCGGAACAACAACAAAATAAGACCAGTGGCATTGAAGCGTCTCACTAATAAAAACAAACATTAATTTAAACTAAACCAAAACTAAAAAAAATTAAGAAAAATATATTAAACAATAAAACTTAAAACTAAAACTTAACCCAAAGCAAAATCACATTTAAAAACATTTTAGCAGACGATTGCGACAGTTGATTGTGATAAATTTGTGGCTCAGGTGTCACATTTGATATTAATTGTTGACTCGAGTTTCGCTTGGAGGCGGGTTTCTATTTTGATAAGTTTTAAGCTCAGCATAGTTTTGGAATTGAAATTGGAGTTCTCGGTTCATTATTTGGCATTTACGAGCTGCTCACAAAAAAAAAAAACAAATTTGCATGCAAATCATTCAATTAGGCTGCTTTTAGCCAAGTTTTATATTTTCTTGTTTGTTTTTGTGCCTCGTAAACATTTGGCAAATAAAATTCAATTAAAAACCTAAAATCGTTAAAAGATTTTGGCTTAAATGTCGTCAAACAAGAAGATTTCGAAACTAGAACTAGGAGCAGAAAAGTCAACCACATTTCTGAATGTCAATTTCATTTGGTAGCTTGTTTTATTAGTCTATAACTTACACGCTGCCTAACGTGCAAAATTCCAAAGTATAAATTTTGAGCTAAATTACATTTATTCTTGCTGTTCTCGATTTATATATTTTTAATTTATTTATTTAATTTGTTTCGGTTTTTTTTTTAATTTAATGTAGCAAGTCATTAACTGGATTCTACGCTATGAAGTGTTAATATTACCAACTTACTTTCATAACTCAGCAAATTTCATTATCATTATGATTATTGTTCGTTCAGCTAGTTTGAAACGCACCCTAAAATCTAGATCCTAAAATATATATCGCACATATTTCCATAAAATTCATATAAGTTAGCTCTTTTATCTGATCAAGTGTTAATGTGCCCGCCTGGCACACGTATTTACTCAGCACTATTTTTATTTTATTTCATTTTTATGCCCCATCTCGTCTGTCCGGCTTGGCTGGTGGTTTTTTGGCTTTGGCTTTTAGCTTTTGGCTTTTTCATGTTAGCCTAACCAAACCATTTAAATGATAATATCTCCAGCACAAGTTCTGCCAACTCACCAATGTCTCATAGAATCATAGACAATATTCATATGTTTATTCAAACTTGTGCCTATCTCTGCTATTTTGGGCAGCGTGTTAAGTTCAAGGAACTGGCCGAGTTAACTAACGACATTCTGTTTGTAATCTGGATGTTTTTATGGCCTACAAGAAAGTCATAGTTTGTCGACATTCAATCAATTCATATTTAGTTTCAGCGAGCCGGTGATTTAATATCCTAGCAAATTGTATACCCTATAATATTTACTTTACTTTGATCAATATTTAATTAATGTACCAAATTTTACAATATTTTTAAATTTATATTAAAAAATTTTTTCCAAAACAAATACATGGAAAAAAATTACTTTAATTTAAAAAGTTTTTTTAATCATTATTTAAATCAATATTTAAAATAACTCGTTTTTTTATTAATTTTTATATTTACAATTTATAGTTGTAATACCCTAGCAAATTAAATACCCTATCCTAAACTGATCTTATCTTAATTAAAGCAGTTTGACTTGGCCATAATTTTACAATATTTTTAAATTTTTATTAATATAATTTTCCAAAAAAAATTAGAAAAAAATTAATTTAATTAAAAAAATTCTTTTCAAATCATTATATAATTTAATTTTAATTTCTTTATTTCGATTCCTAGTGCTATTAATTAAGGCAAGCTAACGCTTATAATTTAAGACACTAGTCACTATTACAATCATTGATCTTAAAATAATATTAAGATTAAACAATTTACAATTATTGAAAAGATGGAAATAGTAGAAAATTACAATAATTTAAGCTTTAGTTTTCAGTTGTAAGATTAATTTTCATTTTAGCTTACAATTTAATTTTCTATAATCAATTGTGATGATTGTGATGAATTATTACTTTTATTATTATTATTTTATATTATTTTTTATTTTTTTATAATTATTTTTTTAATTTTCATATTTACAATTTAAACTTTCAAATGTTTGTCTACTTAAAAAATATTTTAATATTGAATGCACATAACAAAGCATCAACATTAAAATGCTCATAAAATTAGTAGAGCTCTGATTGAGACTAAAAATCTTTATGCCCTTTAAATCCTAAGAAAGTAAGGAATCAAGTAATTATTAAGAAATCCAAGCATTTTTAAATAATTTGTATTAAAACAAAATAATCAGGCATGCCACAGAAATCACTAGTGAAAGCGATTTCAGAGAAAAGCAATTCCACTTCGAAAATTTCTCCGTGCCACAGAAATTCGTGTGATTTAGGTTTTTTAGCATGTTCATCAACCTTTTCGAACTAGGTTGCTAGGGTTGGCCCCTTCTTAGATTAAATTTCCCAAGGGTTTGTTTAGCAACTTTTTAAAGTTAATCATTGCAGAATATCAAATTTTCATTTTAATTCTTATATAATTTATATAATTCAATTTATTTATATAATAATTAATATTGTATAGCTTAAAAAAATTTAAAAGTTATTGGCGCGGCAAACAATAAAAGTTTCTCGACAACTCTAAATTCAAAAATTCGGACAAAAAATGTGACATTATTCTCATGGCATCGGACGCCAGTGAATTGAGCGATGATTTCATCTCACTCAAAATTGTTCAGGTGATTGGACTGTGGCACGGAGAAATGAAATTGACGTGAAAGTCAAGTGAACGAGATTTCTGTGGCATGCCTGAATAATTTGTTATTACAATCTAAAATCAATCAACTGTATTTAGTATTGATCAAGTTTTTGTATTCACAATTCATGACATAATAATATTATTCAACGAGTATTCGATTGGGCATAAACTATTATATAATTCTGCCAGTATCTTTTAACATTCTCAATTAAACACTTGTCATTTATTATTCTTTAGACTAGATTGGTTGTTTAGAATAAAAAAAGGGGAAAATTAATAGAAAGTGTTTGATTGCATTATCTTGGATTTATTATATAATAGTGTCTACTAAACTACATATTATATAATACAATTGTGACTTGATAACTTTCTATTTCTGCAGAACCAGCTTCTTCTATTGCTTTCAATTAGATAACTTTGTCACTTTCTTAAACTTGATTTTTAACTTAGAATTAGATTAAAACAAAAATAATTAATATTGTCTAAATAGAAAGTGATTTGTTAAATAACCACAGGTCTAGTTTAATAAATTATCTAAAGAAATGTATGCGAAAAAGTTTAAACTATTATATAATTTTGACTTTCTTTAGAACTTGAACTTGATTTTTTTCTAGAGTAAATTATTTAAATTAAAAGAATTAATTCCTGTATATTGAGAAAGTGATTCAAAAGTGATTAAATAAACCCAGGTCTAGTTTAATAAATAATCTTAAAGAATGTATGCAAAAGAGTTTAAACTATTATATAATTTTTAACTTTCCAGTTCTTCAGCTATTTTTGTCAATTAGATAACTTCCTTTAAAACTTGATTTGCTGCATAGAATTTAAATGACAAAAAATTAATGAATATTAAGAAAGTGTTTGATTGCCCAAACTTGTGTCTAGTTTATTCAAATAGTAGTCATAAGAAATTCTAATGGAGCTCGTTTTGGCAAGACATAGAAAATGCTAATCACACAGATTGTGGCTCCTGCAAAAAGCTGCTCCATTTTAGATAAGTTTTAAAATATATGCAAATTAGTAGTAGAAATAATTTGCATAACCATAGGAGAGGTATGGAATCATTAATCCAATCCAATACAGACGTCAGAGAGACTTGTCCTGGTCAAATCCAAGGTCAATGGAACCACAGATTCAGTTGCCAAATTCATTCACTCCAAATTCTCAGTCTAAAGTCATAAAAGGAAACCACTTAAATGAGTTAAACCAATAAACTAGACACGTTTATCATTTGTGGGCGATTGTTTTGACCACTACATTAATGTGAATTTGAATGCCATGAAAGTAGTTCTATTTTAAATGTTTAATAACAAATAAGTCGATTAAATTTTAATGCGACAAACGGATCAGAAGACCTTCATCTACGGAAACAGATCCATCTCTTTGACGGCAATAAATATTTAAACTCAAAAAAAAAACTACCGAAAGTGAGAGACGAAGCGACGAAAGTTTGCGTGCTGTAAACAATAATCAATCTAATGTGTTTATTTAAAGACGCGACGCACTCTCAACTCATTTTCATATACTAGACCCTTTTAAAGGGTATCATAATATTGTCACTAAGTATGTAACACATTGAAGAAGGCGTGGCAGACCACAGAAAATAATTATATACTGTATGTCAAGTAACAGTTTTGTTTTGAAAAATCATATGTTTTTGGAATTTTTAAAATAGTTAAACATAATTGATCTTATTCGTTTTTATTTTTACTAGCTCTTAAAATCAAAATCTAATAAAACTAGTCGGCGGTGCTACAGTCGAGCGGTACTCGACTGTCGAAGACCCCGTACTTACTATGCAAAAGCAAACACTGCTTAAAGTCATGTAATATAAGTCGCTACAAACATTTAAAGTATTTTAATATATATATATTTTCGCCCAAATATATTGAGGATACGTATATCAATTTACATTAAAGATATAATAAATGATTTAGTAAAGCACATCATCAAATTTAACAGATGCACAAAATAAATTGATTTAAGCATTAGAGAAAGCAAGAAAGCGATAAGAGCATTTCCCACATCTCTTAATCATAAACCAAAAAAAAATCAAATATTAACATTGAATTGATGTAACTGCAACATATATAAAATGTCAGGAAAACATTAATAAATCTTAAAAATAAAAAAGTCTGTTCAAGCCGGGATTCGAGCTCGGGACCTACATATGATCTAAAAAGACTGCAAATATTAAAAAAAAAAAATTAAAAAATTTGCTCTCGCTGGGAGTTGAATCCGCGACTAATTGCTAATTTACTGGGAACTTTGCCCCTTAGGCCACCGAAGCCAACTTTACAAATGCAAAATGCAGATATGTTAAGACTACAATGATTTATTCTTTGCCAGTTCTGATTTCTGCAACATCATTTTAAAATTTAATAACATTAAAAAAAACATTTGGGGATCATCTGCTAACAACTTAATTTTATTGGTCAAATAATAAATACTAACATTTTGAATTGATAAAAATGCAACACTTATATAAAATATCAACATAACACAAAAAAATTGATTTTAAAAACAAAAAAAATTTTGTCCGTGTCAGGATTTGAACCCGCGACCCCCTGGTACAACTGACAATGTAAGCAAAAAACTAGGCGTCTTTACACGTTGCGCCACAGTCGCTCTTTGAAATCCACTGTCCAGTAATAGATTTCATTGTTACTGGACTGTAAGTCAAAAGTAATTAATTGTATTCATTGATTGTTGTTGTTGCTGCTAAAGTATGGCAAATAAAGGAGAATTTAGTTGTTCAATATCTTCTCTGTTTATTATCCGATCGCGATGAAATTTTCAGCACATATGGAAAGTAACAATATCTTCGTCTATGCTTAATAAAGAATGTCTATCTTTAAAATTGTCCTTATAATTAAGATTTTCTAATTTGTGGGCGTTTAAGGGGGCGTGGCCAAAATCTAAAACAAACTCGATCTGCTTACAATATAGACGCACCTACATACCAAGTTTGAAGTCTCTAGCTTTTATAGTCTCTGAGATCTAGGCGCTCTTACAGACGGACAGACGGACAGACGGACATGGCTATATCAACTCGGCTGTTGATGCTGATCAAGAATATATATACTTTATGGGGTCTGCCACGCCTCCTTCTGCCTGTTACGCACATTTTTTTTTGTGACAAAGTTAATAGACCCCTATACTTTTTTAAAGTACGGGGTCTAAAAAAACCACTATACAATAATTTTAAAAAGAAATTTCAATAAATATAAATCCAAGAAAATGTATTTCTTTGTAAAATCCTATATTGAAATTTTTAATTTACCAAAACAGTTACAGGACTTTTTGTATATTCTTCATCATGGTCAAGCTCAAATGATCTGACAAAGTTTATATCAAATCGGTCCACAATATCATATTGCTGTCATTTATAAAATTGTTCAAAAATTAAATTTTAGTATGACAAAACTATTTTAATTTGTAAGATATTTTAATCAATTTTACAGTATATATATTTAGTAGTGTCTGTACATCCTGAACAAATTAAACTAAAATCAGACTAACTGTATTACATTGAAACGATAAGTCAAAAAACTTTGCTTCTTTTCAAATCTTCCAACCAATCTAATAGTGTGTATTATTTATTAACTTTTTTACTTAATGTCAATTAAGAGCAGTTAACCAATTAAGTAAAAATTAAAGTATAAGTTGATTAATATACAAATTAAATTAAATATTTATAGTTTTATTTAAATTTAAGCTGACAGAATAAAAAAATTAATATAAAAAAAATTAAAATTTTAAAATCTGGGGGTACTAAAAAATTATTATAGACAATGCATTTTATATTATATTTTATATCTTGACGAAATTTAAATAATATCAAACTATTATATCATACAATTGCCCTAGAAACAATCGTTATCAAATCTAAAGCATGTGTCAACAACTTTTTTTGTACTTTTAAATATCTTAATAATTTTAGCAAAAAGTGCATTAATTATTATTATTTTATGTACTGAATAATTTAACTAAAATCGATTAGTCCTAAAATAAACCTTAGCAGAAAAATTTTCTTTTTTTTTTGTATTTTTTATAACCGATTCAATTTCATTATGCCCAAGTTAAGTTTGAATGATTTAGTCGACTTAGAAATGGTCGGTATCAAGTGTATTCAATTATTCGCCAATGAAAACATTTCTTTCTTGTATTTGGTTTCTTGGATTCCACAAAAACAAAACTTTTGGTTTCGATGCGTTCATTCACTCCACAAAAAGTTGATAGAAGAATGTTATTTAACAAACGCTTCTTTTTTGGCAATTAATCTCTGTTAGGCGCTGTGGAAACAGGTCCAAAGCCTTTGTTAATGAAGCTTTGCTTGGAAATTAATTTTTTGACAGGCTGTCTGTCTGTCCGTCTGTCCTTTAGTCATGTTCTTGATAGCAGCCACATTTTATGCAAATGAAAACGAAATTTGTTTAAAAAGCAACTGAAACTGCTTAGACTTCAACTTAGCCACAAATTAACAAAGAATTTATTTGTATTCATGCCTTTGAGTTGTTTATTTTAATTTTTTTTTTTAATCTTTGTCTATGCTTATTAATTTATATTTATTAACGTTTGAATAAATAAATTTCATTTTTAATTTCGCACACTCAAGAAAATCTTCCGTATTTTTATTATACAGTGATTACTGGAAAATTGGAAATTCCTAAATTAAAATGAAGAAGTTTTAAAAAAAGTTTTTTGAAGTGTTCTGAAAATGAATAAATTATAATATGCGATGCCAATATTTGAATAACACTTCCAGAAAATAAAATCTGTGCTTAAATTGAGATCGGAAGTAATAAATAAATTTGTATATTTTTTAGATATACTATATATCAAATTAATTGTATGAAAATGTCGAATAAGTGCCTTTTAAACAATTTTCCAAAAATTATAAAAAAAAAAAAAATACAAGCAAAAAGATTTTTGAAAATTTTTTTTTGCAGTCACTCCTAAAATTGTTTGAAGAATGTATTTGCATCCCAACATTTTTTTTTAAAAATCAAGGAAAAATGTTTTGAAAGTTGACTTTTTTTAAAATTTGAATATTTCAATGGGTACTTAATGGGTTAAGGAAAGTTATGCATCATTCAAACGGAATTTAGATGAATTTTCCAAATATATTTCTTAAATTTGAAGACTTGACTTACAATAGCTGTTATAGTAAAAGAAAGAGTGTACTTATTAATTTGGCCAGTAGTGTATATTTTACATAAGATATACACTACTGGCCAAATTAATTGTATGAAAATAACGAATAAGTGCCTTTTAAGCAATTTTCAAACAATTATAAAAGATACAAGCGAAGATATTTTTGAAATTGAAAAAATCGAGGAAAAAAGTTGAAAAAGTAGACATTTACATAATTTCAAAATTTTCAATGGGTTCTTAATGGGTTAAGGAAAGTTTTGCATCATTCAAACGGAATTTAAACGACCTTTCCAAATATATTTTTTTTACTGTGCAGACTTGACTTACAATAGCTTGCATAGTAAAAAAAAGAGTGTACTTATTAATTTGGCTAGTAGTGTATATATTTTAAATTGTAACTAAAATAAAAAAAAAATATAAAATAATCAGAAACATATAATTTCATATTTATTTTAAATATTAATAAAGTATCGTTTGTAATTTCAGACAATATACGAAAAAGATATCATAATGTCCGTTTGGGATCCGCAAAACTATCATTTGACGAAGACTTGTTCTAGTTTCTAGTGACTACTGCAGTTAATTAAATATCATTCTCAAGTCTGAATGTAATAACTACAACCATAATAAATTAACTTTTTTTTTAATTTTTCTCGCAACTGTCAAAGTTGACATTTATGCCGTCATTTGGAATTCAGAATTACGTTTTTCAGTTTTTCGGTTTGCTGAACACAACTTGACGTTATTCTCACAATTATTTAAATCCAAACTGTTCTTTGCACTTGTTATTTTAATAACTAAGCGGATTTTATGTGCTTAACTAACGGAATTGGCAAATTGTCGGTTTGTTTTTGAATTTGTGAGGTCATGCCAAGATTCCTATTTGGATTGCCATGATAATAAAAATAAAAATATATATGTATAGTACAGTCGAACTTCCCTAACTCGAACTTCCCTAACTCGAATTTCTCCCTAACTCGAACAAAAATATTGGCCAGTACTTCTGTAAGTCGAATTTTTCGGGAAATTCCCAATAAAGTTTGAATTTTTTTTCGTTTCTATTTTATGTTTTTGTTACCGGCTCGTTTTGATACTTAATATTGATGAACGTTAACATATTTTGATGAAATATGATAGAATATTGCATCAACAATTACTTAGGCTTACTGAAATTGGTATAGGAAAGATGTTCGTAATGTTCTTCTTTGTCAGCGCATCAGCTCAAGATTATTTACCATGGCACCAGCACGTGTATTAAAATGTTTATCTTTTTAAGAAATCCTTAAACTTATTTGTTAAGAAATTTAAAAGTTAACCAAAAAAATTAAAGTGGCTGAAAAATATAGTGCCTCATCGAAAACAGTTTTTATTATAAAATAAAAAAATGGAAAATTAATTATGTCATTTGAATCGGGAACTGAAAAGAACGATAAAACCTTTTTTTGAGAATATTGACAGGTCTTGAACAAACTGGAATTTTTTTGTTGAAAATAACAAGAAAAGTTTTCTATTTGAAATGTATTTATGAATGAATGAAATTGTAGTTTCATTTAAAAAAGTAAAAAAAAAATTCCCTAACTCGAAGTCTCCCTAACTCGAACTTTTTTCTTGGATAATGGTGATTCGAGTTAGGGAAGTTCGACTGTATATAAATTTGCGCTTAGCACATTTCTGTGCGATGATCATCAAGGCTAACTTTGAATAGGCTGATCGAATGGAATGGATGGTGAATGAGAGTGAATGAGAGTGAATGGATGAGTCAGTCGAGCATCCGGTTCGAGTCAAGTGCTAATCAGATCTGTGGCGAATTCGGTTCAATTCACCATTTATCCATCCAACCATTTATCCATCCATCAATTGTCACTATTTGAATGTTGATCTCTTCACGCCTCAATCTTTGGCTTCATTGCCTTTTCGACACGTCCTCACGACTTTTCTCTTGGCCAAGTTTGTCTGTATGTGTGTTATTGTATGTGTGTTAGTATGTGTGGGCAACAAAATATATTTCATAATTCTTACTTTAGTTTGGTTTTAAGCTCGACAGGTCTGACTAATTATGACCAAATTCATAATTCATATTCACTTAAATACTTTTTACCGAATATTTCAAAAGATTATTCAAATCTTTGATTTCAAATTGAATTAATATATAAAAAAAATAATATAAAATATATTAAATTTAAACATAATTTTATTAGTTTTATTTATAATTCTGAATTCAACTTTTAATTAATATTAACCTATATATGGCAATTTTAACTTTAAAAGTTCTTTCTTGCTTTTAATCTATTTACAATATCTTTTTAGCCTGAAAGCCTCCGCTGCTCCGACTATAAACCAGATTGTAATTCAGAGTTAATTCTAAGCTACAATAATATAAATAAATAAAATAGAATATCTTTGACATTTTTGTACTCTAGTTAAATCAACAATTTGCATGTATTTAAAAATTCATACGTTGCCTATTTAAATTTTATATGCTAAAAACAAGTATGATTATGATATATTTACGATGCGTTGTTATCTGGATATACAAAAAGTTCATAATTAAATTGAAAAGATATTTTAAAATTGACTAATCTTTTGATTAGTTGGGTTTCACAAAAGTAAAGTGTGGCTCCCAATTCAGTTGACGATCGAGGATTAGTCGTTGATAAAGTCTTGATTCATAGCTGACGCATTTCTCCTGCAATAACTGATGGCAAGGACAGTCGTGTCGTTAGCTTAGGTGAAAGTCAACGGGAATTAAAAGATAAGTATAGATGGAGTATAGAGGACTGGGCCAAACACGCTGCCCCGGACAGCAGCACTTATTATCCTGGTAGTCCAAGGAGGTAAGATCATATGGTGATACAGAGCTGATGCGGAAGAAGCAGCCTCAGTTTAAATAAAAAGCCATATAGACAGACAAGGCAGCTGAGCATTATTTCCTCACTTCCTGACACTGATGACGCTGTGGTTACTTCTGAATCCAAAGCGCTTGCTCAAAAGCATTCCTTGCTCATCCACCTTGGCAGGAGCATTCTCTTAAACCATTCTGAAAGCATCAGGAGAGTATGGCACAATTCAGTCTTGGGTATCATTACTGTCAACACCCTTTTCCATTTGGGGTGATAAGTGTAAAAGCTCTTATTAAATATTCTTGCCAGGTCCGCGACAGCTGCATCGGGCAACATTCAATGGTTTTTCTTTCCAGGCCCTCAAGTCCAGAAGTTTTTCTAGGATTGTGGCGTTTCCTTTGCAACAACTACAACTTCAGGCACATCGATTGGATGAATAGAAGCAGAAGGACCAACCGACGACTCCACCAAAGTTGGTTGTGGTCAGCACTTCTTCGTCAGTTATCAAATCAAATGTGGTAAACCTCTCCCCGAAATCGTTGGTAGATTCCTCGGCAATGTCCATGTCCGACCTGGTCGAGATCCACTTCCAATGAACGAAACCTCTGCTCTGATCCGCATCTATTACTCGCAGCAATAATCCTGATGCTCGGTTTCCTGATTAATTTATAAATCCGCGTACCTAGGAACACAGTTGCTCGGTCAACTGTTTAATATAATAAGTTGTAAATAATGCCAATTTAGGAACAAGCGCAACTTCTTCCGCCTTTTCTGCATCAAATGTTGTAGAGGAATAACCAGAGCCAATGTTCCTGCAAGTGAAATTGATAAGTGAGCAAAGAGATTCAAAATGTATCTGGTATCCGAGTTGTATACAAATCTAGAGGCGCGCTTATTACTTGTTTATCATCCACATTCGCAAAGTCTGAAGTGTCTCATGACTCCAAACAGTGCAGCAAGAATTGACGTTGCTCCTCCTCCTCCTTTTGCTATTTGATGGCCATGCTTACTGCTTCCATTTGCTGCGACTGCGATCTCTTCGAGCATCGGGCAACGTTGTTTGTTTGTGCGCGCGTTAAAATTATTGTTATAAACAAATATAATGCATTCAACAAATGCCATGTTATTGAAATGCTGAAGAAATCAGCTGTGTCTGCTCGATATGGCGATATTGATATTATATCGATATTTGTTGGCGATGTTTTGGCGAACAACGATATTGATACGATATATTCGATATAATATTGTATACGATATTATTAAGGATATCGATATTGTCACAATAATCGATAGCTGGTGTTATTCCGAACAGGCCTGATTATCTAGCTGTTTCAATAAATTTTATTCGATAGCTGCTGTCATTAACATTTCTGTTTCAACTACAAATATTACAGACTTTCTCAGCAGTCGTTAAGTTTTCAAATGAAAATGTAGCGAATTCAACATACAGCTGTTAAAGTTAATTAGCAAGCTAAAGTAACAGCTGCTGAGGTTACTGCTGTTACGTTTAAGTTTATGTAAATAGCAGCTGTAAGCCCAGCTGTGCCTCCACCACTTGTTACTTCAATTTGCCTGCTAACAGAAACAGCTGTTTACCCTCACTGTTATTACTTTCGATGGCTGCTGTTATTAGTCTTTTGGTGGACAGCTGTTGCGACGCGCCGTTTTTGCACGAAAATCGCGTAAATACGAAATTTACAATACAAAAATTTAGCCAAATAACAACATTGAAGTCCAACAAATTGAATTAAAACAACATGCTGTGCAGATTTTTTGTGAACAAGAGTCTGGGCCTTAAAAACCCAACGTTTAAGGTGAGCATACAATTTATTTACACATACATTAACAGGTGTGAGTGTGTCAGTATGTGTGGCTGGATAAAGTTAAAAGTATCAACAACAACAACTTAAATAATTCGTGTGTGCTTTTCTTTGCTATCTTTTAGACTTTAATTAGAAAAATAATGAATTCAGTCTTAAGAAAAGTGTTTAACAACCACATGTTGATATAAAAATCATCTGTAGGCACTATCACTAATAAACATATCAGTCTGTATGTATATGTATGTATATGTATGTATGTGTGTGCGTGTGTTGTGTTCTGTTTTGCAGACAGACTGATATGTTTATTAGATTCTGATTGGCATTGTGATTGTGATCATCGCACGCGAACAAGTTCCCCTCTGCCCCGTGTCACGCCACTCCAGTCTCACACACACGGGCAGATACATATACAGTACGTTAAGAAAGTTTTTTGACCAGCGAGTGCAAATAAAATGTGAGCTGATAAGAGTGAATTTTCAACTTTTATAATAAAAAATACACAAATATCAAAAAATACCAAAAATACTAAAATACATTTTTATAAATTCTATTTAAATGTTGGATTATCTTACACATTTTTGAATATTCCCAGATTTTTAATTTTTTATGATTTGATTTAACTTAACTTTTACTTACATTTTTGCATTAATTTTGGTCAACTGTACTTAGTTGACACTAAATAAAATAACGAATTATTCTATGATTACAAAAAAATCAAATAAAATAAGATTTATTTGAAAAAAAAAACTAAAAAACCATAAAAATAATTTTTATGTTATAATTAAAATTTTCTCTGAATCTCATTTAATCTTTTTAAATCATTTCTTAGTTGTTATCAGAAATTAAACAAAATTGCCAAGTAAATTTTTTTTTTTTTTGCAATATGATATTTAATATTTTTCTATTGTCACAATAATTACCCGACATACTGTATTTCATAAATAGGCACAAGTTACGCAAGTTTTCGCAATAACAAATGACAAGACGCACGCTAGCAGATAGATAATCATGGCAAACTTTTATGCAAATTGCCAGCTAGAAAACTAAACTAATTTAATCTAAACACCTGGATTTCTATTTATTTTTACTTAAAGTTGATTGCCTGCTACTCGACATCGGGCAAACCACGACAGCAGGGGAAGGTCTACGAGTCGGCGAGCGACGCTGTGGCCGATGTTAAGGATGGCTCCAAGATCCTCTTTGGCGGCTTTGGCATTTGCGGTATTCCCGAGAAGATGATCGACGCACTGAAGCAGAAGGGCGTCAAGAATATCACAGCAGTGTCAAATAATGGAGGTAAAGTGTTTTTGTTTATTCATATGGTAATGACCAGAGATGCCTAATATTTTTCGGAAAAAAAGACAAAACGGCCAGAGAAAACAGGGAAAACAAGCTGAAAAACTAAAAAAAAAAAACAGAAAAGCAGGCCAACATTTTTTTCTATTTTGTTTTTAAACTAAAACTTTTATAGATTCTTAATGATTTTTGATTCGGACCAAAATTTTGACGTATTTTCAACATTCTCCCATTTTAAGAGGTGAATTTTCGCCTTTATATCATTGTCATTTTCAAAAATTTCCAAAATTAGCAGTATATGTTAGAATACTTTTCGAATTCAATTTAATAGAATTTAATAGAATTAAAGAGAAAAGCCAGATTTTCGGATAGAAGATGTTTGAGATTTTTACCGGCTGAAGCAGTTCAAAACTAGACAAATCTATCTGAAAAAAGGCCAAATTGGCATCACTGTTCTATGTAAAGTTTCTTTCTT